>ML782226.1:110669-164690 GCA_009831015.1 Picea engelmannii | reverse complement strand
ATATGTCAAAACCAGGGAAGGAGCATTGGACAACAGTAAAAAGGGTTTTCAGGTATTTGCGTGGCACTGCTAGCTATGGATTGTGCTATGAAGGAAGACCAGGATTGGACAGAGTGGTCGATATACATGGCTTTGTGGATGCAGACTGGGCTGGAGATTTGGATCATAGGAGATCTACAAGCGGGTATGTGTTTAACATATTTGGAGGAGCAATAAGTTGGATGAGCAAAAGATAGGCTGTAGTGGCACTTTCAACTACAAAATATGAATACATGGCAGCCACTCATGCAAGTAAGGAAGCATTATGGTTACAAAGATTGTGTTCAGGTATTGGGTTGGTACAAGAAGATGTAAGGATAGAGTGTGACAGTCAGAGTGCAATTTTCTTGGCAAAGAACCCTGCTTATCATTCAAAGACAAAGCACATTGATGTTCAATATCACTTTGTGAGAGACATGATTGAAGAAAATAAATTATCATTGATGAAGGTGGACACTTTGAAGAATTTTGCAGATTCATTAACAAAATCTGGAGCATTGAGAAATTCTCTTGGTGTAGAGGATCCATGGGCATTGTTTCCCTGGATTGTTGACTATGTAACCCTATAACCCCATGTGTGAAAAGAAAACAACAAGTGGGAGAATGTTGGGTATGTGTTATATTCTTTGCATGAGTAGTAGTGTTTGAGATTTTGCGTCAGGCGCGTAGGGGGGTTAGAGGGGGGTGCAGCACCCCTGAATTTTTTTTTCGCATGGGGACAACATATTTCCGGGACCACATGATATTTAGGTGGTTTTTCGGCACATGGTTTTTTGCCGATGGTTTTCTATTTCCAGTTAAGGAATTAGAGTTTTGGACTAATCCAGGTCATTGGGTTAGGGTTTTGGATGCCGCTGGCTCCTATATGTATATTGTATTGTAAGCAATGTAACACAATGTATGAATATAATATATGTTGGTTTTCTCGGTTTGGGTTTCCAGGTGAAAAATGTCTATGTAATGTTTGCATTTACCATTGTATCTTTTCTGTTCTTTGTTGAATATTAGTTTGCAGTAGATATTGTACAAGGTTAGAATTTACAGACATATCTATTAAACCCAGATTCATGGAAAATGTTCATATCGGCACCTCATGTTCTACTGATGAGGTTCACACTTATAAAGCCCTTTTTCAAGAATTTCGTGAAGTTTTTTCTTGGAGTTATGAAGAAATGTCAGGTATTGATCGTGATATTGTTGTACATGGGATTAGGACTTATTAGGATGTTAAACACGTTCGACAAAGACTTTTACTAGTCTATCCATGTAAAGTTGTTGCTATCAATCTTGAAGTTGAAAAACTTCTGCTAGCTTTGTCTATCTTATGGCTTTGATTGATTGGGTATCCAATCTTGTTTCGGTATCTGCGTTTGTGTAGATTATAGGGATACAAATAAATATTGTCCTAAGGAAAATTATCCAACCCCTTTCATTGACAACATCATTGATGACTGTGTCAGGAGTAAAATCTTCTCCTTGATGGATGGTTTCTATGGCTATAATCAAATTAATATTTCACTAGTGGATCAACACAAGACTGCTTTTATTGTCCCTTGGGGAACATTTGCCTATTAGAAATTACCTTTTGTTCTGAAAAATGTTGGTGATACCTTTCAGTGTGCTATGTCTTACACTTTTCATGACATTACACACATTCTAAAACCCTATCTAGATGATATATTGGCACATTCCATGCATCATCAAGATCACCCGACACATTTATGGGCCATTTTCCTACATTGTCTCTATTATCGCATATGTTTGAATTCACACAAATGTTTTTTTTGTGTGGAATCTGGCCTACTTATCAGTTTTATTGTGTCTATAAACAGGACTTGGGTAGACCCCTTGAAGGTTGAGGCTATTTTCAATCTACCTCCTCCTTCCACACTACACCAGCTCCAAAATTTCCAATGGAAGGCAAACTTTTTGTGTCGATTCATTCCCAATTATGTTGAATTAACGAAATGATTTAATCACCTCCTCAAGAAATGTTATGATTTTGTATGGGACGATACTGCAAAAAAATCTTTTGAGGCTTTGAAACTCGCTTTAAACCATACACCATTGTTGTTTCCCCCTCACTAAAGCCGTGATTATTTCCTGCATTTAGTTGCTTCAGACTCTACCATTGTTATGGTCTTTGTCCAAGAGGATGATTCACATGATGAATGGGTGATATACTATTTGAGTCGGATTCTCACAACTATCGAAACCAAATACCTACATGTGGATAAATTTTCCTTGGAAGCTATTCAAGTTGTTCAACGTTTTCGTCACTACATCTTATTATGCAAAACCACCATCATTTTTGACTGCAACCCCATGCAACATATCCTTACTCAACAATTGTTGGGGGGAAAGTACTCCAAATGGATAGTTATTCTCCAGGAGCTTGACTTGGATTTTGGACGTTCCAAGTCAAAGAAGTCTTTGATTTTTATCGAATCGATATGTGACCTTCCCTCTACTAAGATAAAAAATGTGGTAGAGGATTCATTACCTGATGAATCCCTCTTTCTAATCAGTTCTGATGACCTATGGTACATAGATATTATCATCTATCTCCAGACTCAAACTTTTTGGCCCGATATCTCTAGTACAGATCATCATTGTATACGGTATCAAGCTTGTCAATATATCATCCTTAGTGATACCCTTTACCGCCTTGGTATTGATTCCATATTTAGACGATGTCTCACCTATGATGAAGTTGAGGAAGATTTGAATGGCTGTCACTCTGGAGCATGTGGTGGTCATATGTCTGGGTATTCCACTGCCCTAAATATCTTACAAGCTGGTTATTTTTGGCATTCATTGTTTAAAGATTGCATTATTGTTGTCCATAAATGCCATGCTTGTCAAATTTATAATAGTAAGATATGATCTCACCCTACTCCTCTTCACCCTATAGTTTTCATTCATCCATTCGCTAAATGGGGAATTGAATTCATGACATGTAACCCTCACTTAGTTAGGGGGCATGGATACATTATTGTAGCTGTGTATTATTTCACTAAGTGGGTCAAGGCGATGCCTACATTTGATAACACCAGGAAAACTGTAGTGTTGTTCATATTCAATCATATCATTACTCGATTTGGTGTCCCTCAATCCATTGTTACTGATCATGGTAGTCATTTTCATAATTTTATGATGTATGAACTTACTGAAAAGTTGGGTCTTCGCCATAAAAACTCAACCCCCCATTATCCATAGGGAAATGGCCAGGTTGAAGAAATTTAAAAAGTTATCACTACTATGCTTCGACGAATGGTAGGAATTCATAATTCAAATTGGCACACAATGTTTTTCTCAACATTATGGGCCTATCAAACATTCGTCCAATCTTCCACGGGATTCACACCTTTCTAGTTAGTATATGGTATCGAAGCAATTTTTCAATTGAATGTGAAATACCATATTTAAAATTAGTCGTCGAACTTCTCCCTAATACCTATGCTGAAGAGGAACATCTTTTGTATTTGATGCAATTAGATGAGACCTGTTGTGATGCTACCTTAGTTATTGAAACTCAGAAAAAATGTGTTAAATCCCAATATGACAAGCATGTCAATCCACGTGTTTTTCTGAAGGTGATCTAGTTCTTCTTTATGATCAAGATCATGATTTGCTAGGGGCCAGTAAATTCGAGCCCATGTGGCAGGGTTCTTATATTTTGAAACAAGTGTTGGAGAAGGGATCTTATGAGCTGGTAGATTATGATGGAGTCCCTTTGAGTGAACCCAAAAATGGGATTTACTTGAAGAAGTACTATGCTTAAATCATTTTTGCATGAGTGTTGTGTATTTTTAGTGTATTATACACTTGTCTTTTTTTGTTGTTTGGTTCTGCCTTTCGATTGCTTACCTTTCATTTCTATTGGTTTCTAGATGTTAGCGTCTTAACTACCCTACCTTGGCTTCAATGATGGCGCTAATCACAGTACTCAAAACTTAGCATCTACTGCTTGGGAAATATATGCTCCTATAGATGAATTGATTAGTCTACATGTTGTATGCCTTGGTCATGCAACCAACAATATTGCGAAATATAGTGCAGTCGTCGAATTATTGAATGACATTGTTTCACTTGGAATCTATCATCTTGTTGTACAAATTGATTCACAGTTAGTGGTACTACAGTTGAGTAATGTTTATTCTATCCCAAGTCATACATTGTTAAGGGTATATTTACGAATTCTCCTCTTAGAGCGTCATTTTGATTACATTGAATATCAACACACTCCTAGATGTCTAAATATATTAATAGATGCATTGGATAATTATGTGTTAGACATACATTTGAGACATTTATAAAATCCAATCACATTTTTTTATATACAACAAGTATCGGTAGGAGCCTCATATTAATAATGATAAAAGTTTACAAAAATTGTTTTGTCTGAAGACCAAAATATCAAAAATGTTAAGCACATGGATTCATATACAATAGAGCATCAAGGATGTTTCTCACTATAACACACAACTTCTTGTGCTACTCTATGGAGCAGTCGAACAATGGATGTAGACATGCCCACTCTGTGGCGCTGATAATGCCTAGGAATATCATCTATAAAGGCATCTGGGATAATCATTGTGATTCCCTCCATATTTTTTTATATGGTCTCGAATTCAACAACAACTACTCCTTGTATCACACCTATCTCTCCTCGCCTCTCGATAGGAGATGAACCTGGAGGACGATAAGGTCCCACATCTTCTTTTTTGAAGAGCATTTGATTAGTCATTGGATAAACAACATCAAAAAGATTTTATATCTTTAAAACTAAAAAAAACATGATATAAACAAAATTTCCTTATTACCTATTTCCCCCCATTGGGAACCTTCGAGAAAAGATAGATCTGGATATCCAAAGAATTCTAGCCCAACATATGCATAATCATAGACCATGCACATTTGAGTTCTCAAACAGTCGAAGAAGACATCGTTATACTTAACGATTGGACCAGCTACATGTTGGGCCATGAGGTCCACCCACCTCTTCATTCTCAGATCCTATGGAGAAGGTATACCCCACTCTACCTGCAAGTGTAAAACTGGGACACTCTCTAGGAAGAAGGATACCAAAATCAACCCATATCCGAATTGTTTCAACCCACCACTTATGCAGTTGGTAAGTTGTTTTTTCATACTTTTAAGAATCCATTCACACTATTTGAAGACTCAGGGCTCCATAGACTCCAATCCATACTGAAAATAGCTCTTTAGAGCCATATGGGGAGATGCACTCCCTGCCATCTGAGCTATCATATAGAGGATGGTCTGAAGAAACAATTCTCGGACATCCCTAATAGCAATTTTATTGCTATGTTTTTGGGTACCCTACACACTATGTTCATTGATGTAGTGGTTCATGGGATCACCTCCACCTCTACTACATGTGAGAGTCACCCGTGATGTACAACGATCCAATATTGTTAATAAGTAGATATCCTCAATATCTATAGTGAGTGTGTGGGCACCCACATGAAAATATTTCTCATTCAGATCCCACATGTGAACTAAGTACTCAAGGAGTCTCAACTAGGCCCTCATACCCTGAATCTTGAAGAATTTCAACAACCCACACTACTAGAGGTCCATCACTATTCTCGGGTCATTCCCGATGAAGTAGTCTTCTTCTTTGTGCCCTCTCTCATGCATTCCAACATATTGACCTTGGAAGACCTACCAAGGAACCATAAAAAGAGATTAGCAACATAATTGTATTTCTTGGGGGTTTTCCCTTTTTGGATTAATATTTTAAAATTTTGGGTTGTGTTCATCGCAGGCCTGTGCCTTCGCACAGTGCGGTGTTGTCGCAGGCTAGCTATAGGGCCTCCTACAATGATCCTATATCGTCGCAGGTCCTGATATAGGGCACCTGCGACGACCTCGATGCATGGGTCACCCCAAAAAATCAACACAAAAGAACATTTTTAACCAATGAAAATCAAATTTTAATCCATGAAAATATGAGAGGAGATGAATATTACATTTTCTGTGGAGATGATTCATGAAATGATCAGTCGTGCACTCTGCAATCCGCAGTTGAAAATCGAGGTAAAAAGAGGGTTTGGAGCAATGTTTGGGTGAAGTTACAAATGAAATAGTGAAATGTGGTTTTTACCTATTTTACTGATTTTTATTACTTTTCATTGGTATAATACATTATTTTTTATGCTTCATCCAAACCCTAAAGTCCTAACAACTTTGCAAGTGATTGGTTTTTTTCATATTGAAAAAATCTAGAGGTGAAATGTTGGAGCATGGGTCCACGTTTTTGGTTTTTTTCTATATTTGTTGCATGTACAGATCCTTTTAGTTTTTTTCAGGAAAAACTCCAAGAAGAGTCCTGATTCTTTCTCATGCTCATGAAACCATGAGAATGTAATATGTTAGGATTAAAATCTCTCTATAGCTAGGGTAAACTACAACAGACATGTATGACTGCAGAAATCAACTCAATTCCAACATATGCTATATAAAGTAATGTGAAAGAGAGATAAGAAAGAGGCCTACCTCCTCAAAACATTTGATGATGTCCATCATTGAGAACTTCGACTCAAAGATTTGTACCTGCAACAAGTTCTCAACAAACAAGCAGAGAAAGCATATAGTGATAATATAACAAGTTAGCACATTAGATAACATAATCCATCAATATACAAAACAGACATGCGCATGGATCATAAAACATATATTTGCAAGATATCAATTGGATGGGAAAGAAGTATTTATATTAATAAATGATCAACAGAAGTGAAACATTAAAGACTTCCCTGTCGGCATGGTTCAGAACCAAGAAACTGAGTTCCTTCCAACTCGGCCTCCACCACTTCAATCCTGCACCAAAGGTAAGCTCATATAAGGGAGACAAAGAGGTTCTCCATCGGTAAGGGAAGAACTTGGGGGCTGAACATTGTGTTCAGACTTAAAGGAAAAAAGGATGCAAAATCAATAATGAAGTAATAATTTCTCTAGAGTAACTTTGCTCTCAAAGTTGAATTCTCTCCCCTTTTCCATAGCTCGGAATTGGATTCCTTTTATCCTTCAAAATGAAATTGAAGGGTCGATTCAGAACGTTTCTAGTATATGGAAGGCCAAGGATCAAAGATCTCCTATCATGACATGGAAACCCAACATTTAATTTTGATTTTCTGGCACAAATCCCAATGTACATGGGTTGTAGTGGAGTAGATAGCGTGTATGCTTGTTGTATAGCTTGCAAGGTGTGTACAAGTGGAAAAATATTTATTTTTGTCTATGGATTCATCAACCAGGGAAAGTAAGTCTTTATAGGGAAATGGAATAAGGTCCTCTCTACAAGATTACATAGGGCAAGTAAAATCTTTCTCTAACAGATGCCCCATAATGTGTGAGGTCGGAGTATCTTTGATGGCTAGAATATATTATAAATAGCCCAGAAGTAGAGTGGTAGAGGAGCCATTAGATGAACTCAATTTCCCATTACATTTTGAAATAACTTTTCATACATGGCTGCCAAGAATACACTGTATATCGATGTGAAAAATATACCAAAGAAGTGTATGTGACCATGAATAGGCAAATAGAAATGTGGTTACATGCCAATAGATGTCATAGTCACGAACAAGGACCGGTAAAACTAGTATCAAAATCAATCTGAACATATTTGCATACCATGGAGTACAATCTGATCACCCATGATCAACAACTCAGGAAAGTTGCATCCACATAGTGATTTCTTCAATTCTTCTACACAATATGCAAAAGGTGCAAGTCTACATCATTTGAATAAAGGATTTGAGGTCGAATACAATGAGACATCATTTGATTACCGGTCATTTATGTATACCATTAACAAACACAAGAAAACCTACCGATAATGAAAGTAGGTATCAAGGCACTGAGTACATTCTTACAAGTGTGAATAGAGAATTCATTGTCAAACACCTAAAGAGTTCATCGATTAAGAGACATTAATGTATTCCCAACTGTCGATGGTGAGAGAGCCTTCCACTGATGACTGCAAGCCTGAAGGTACTCATAAGACTCTAGGTCTCATTTCTATAATAAATGGGTTGATGTCGATGGAAAGAGACCCACTGAAAGGAGAACATTTAGGAATATCTCATCAGTCAGCACGAGGTACAAAGCAAGAGCTTCATGATTTGGTGGAAATCGAATGAAGAACAAGTTCATGAACCAATGACCCGATGTGTCTTTTGCATGTTCCAAGTGCAAGCGGTACATGAAAAAGACCCTTTGAATAGCAACCAATGATAAAAAATAATGACAAAGGTGAGGAAACCACCAATAAGGCTAATGGAATCCAAGGCACTACATGAATCCCAATGTGTGAATAGATGGCTTTGTCGTCGAACACAAGGGAATCCACCCATTCAATGACCCATGATGAAATGTCGACTGTTGGCTTCAATGTGACCTACCAATGATGAAAGTAGGGCCAGGGTGCATGATATCACTAAAGTATCATGTGATTTTGAGGCAAACCGAGGGTATGACCGACATGAAAAGTCAAGAGTTCTAGGGAGTGGTCGACACAGGTTGATAGACTTCCTTTGATCAAGAGCATGAGGCATATGGTAGAATCTGGTAGCATAGACTTAATTATGTAGCCATGAGATGTAGGAGGCATCAATAATGTTCTGTATAGGGACTAGAAGAGTAACTAGTTGGTAGAGAAGACTGTGTAACAAGATCATCTTCCTAAAGCCATGCTAAACCCAAAATTATCATGACAAATGGACTCAATAAATTTGTGCTATGTTCAAAGGTGACACGACTGCTGCCAAATATAATATAGTACTCCCTTCTTGCCCAATTTTTATTTTTTTCATAACAAATGAATGCTATGATACATAGGAGGAAATAAGTGTCACAAGTAATAAAAACTAGTTCCAGCAGTGGAACACAACTATTATCAATGCAGGGAAGTGCATGCGAGAGATGGACACTTAGGGAATGTTCCCTCCTAGGTATAGGGTGTCAAATTACAAAGGATATAAACAAGTCTTTTCTTGGTTGAGGATAAAAAATTGTTTAGGAAAACAATTTATAACACAAAGCGAGAACTTACTATAGGATCAATCACAACTTAACACCAAAAAATGTCCTTTTTTATGTATTTTAGTCTACTTGGTCTAAAAAAGGGGTAAACTTGTACCAAGTAGATGTCTTTTCTTTTAAGGTTTAATCTATTATTAGGTTTCTTTTAAATTCACTAGATAACCATAGCATATATAGGATCACTGAGAAATACACAATCAAAAGAGACACATTATTTATCCTAGGAAACCCTCATGGGGGAGAAAACCCAACAAAAACTTCCTTAATATAGATAGCCAATACAATACCAAGAGATAAATCAAACAATACAAAAAGTCATCTCCCAGGAATGCACCTCTCTCTTCCTTCTTCTCCAACTGCAACTCCAAACTTGCGCTCTAATGAACAAGTGAGTGAGTGAACAAATGAGGCACTGACCTCTCTTTTTTATATAATCTGGCAGGTGTTGAACTAAGGTGTCTTTTCACTAGCAGGGCTAACTTCTCAATATGGTTGGTTATAACCACTTTAATATATTCTGGGGGTCGACTTTGCATTTAGCATATTACAATTAGGGTTTGACCAATCTGCAAAAGGGGATTTGGTCATTTACAATACCTAACATGATCAATCTGGATAAGGGGATTGATCTACTGAATAATAATCAATAATAAATAGAACACTCTTTGTAGTTACATTATTTCAACACTCCCCCTTAACAATAAGGGTATTATACAACAACATCAGGCGAGAGAGAAGGAAACATCATCAACAACATCTTGGAACACTGACTGGCATATCTATAAATCATCAAAAGTTTTTCTCATCATCATCATTCACAGCATGGAGCTGGAGTAGAATAATCATTCTTCTTTAGAATGAGGCTAAAGTAACATCATCATCATCATCTTCAGCAAGAATCTAAAGTGGCATCATCAACATCACCTTTAGCAAGAAGCTAAAATGGCATCATCAACATCTTCATCAACATGGATTAATATAACACTAATACATCATCATCATCAATAACAAAAACAACACAACACAAAGGCTGGAGCATCATCAACATCAGCACTGGGATGAGAGTCTTCAGCATGAGGCTGGCATCACAACACGAAGCTGGAAATACATCATCACAAGACGAAGTTGGAACATCATCACAACATGAGGCTGGCATCACAACACTTAAGATGGCACATCATCACAACACTAGGCTGGCACATCATCACAAAAATTAAGCTGACACATCATTACAACAATTAAGTTGGTGCATCATCACAACAATTAAGTTGGTGCATCATCACAACAATTAAGCTGAGACATCATCACAACAATTAAGTTGGCACATCATCACAACAATTAATCCGGCACATCATCATTTTGTGGTACTCTGACAGTCCCTAAGGAGCTTCCTAGGAATCATAAGATTCCCTAGGATATAAAATCCTAACGGAGATACCACGTGGTACTCTAACAAACCGTCCTTACCGGACCTTTTGGATTTGCCCAGGAATCATAAGATTCCCTAGGATTATAAAAATCCTAACGGATCTACCACTATTGATCGGGATAGAATAGTATCATCAACACTACTCCCCCTTTCGAGGAAGGTCCTTTTAGACTATACCAAGCTTGTCTCGAAAGTGTTTAAACTTTACATGAGACAGAGGCTTGGTCTGCAACCTACTCATCTGAGACAACATATTAGAGTTTTATAGCTCCTCTCTACATCATATCATGGGTGAGGTGATATCATATCTCTATGTTCTTCGACTCATCATGGAACACATGGTTCTCCATCATTTTTATACAATTTGGTTATCACATAGAATCAGGATGGCTTCCATATCTAGATCAAATAGATTGGTCAACAACATCTGTAGCCATATGGCTTCACAAATGGCAGAACATGCAACAATGTATTCCACTTATGTTGTGCTTGGAGAAATATTGAATTTCTTCCTACTCTACCATGGTATCATTGTTGACCTCATATTGAAACAACATCCTAAAGTGCTCTTTCTATCAGAAACACTTCTAGCTCATTCTGAAACAGTGTAACCACTCAGTCTGAAGTCAAGATCTCTAGTATAATAGAGACCAAAATTCAACGTACCCTTAAGGTATCTCATCATATGTTTTACACCAACAATGTGAACAAGTCTAGGTTCTATTGGATACTGACTGAAGGAAAAACATATACGCAGCTTGGTATTCATCAGATACATCACGAAACCAGTAATCTGTCTGAATAGAGTAGCATCAAACAATTCTGATGAGGTATATACTATGAGATTCAACTTCATTTCCATGGGTGTGTACATGGATTTTCATTTCAACATGTCAACCCTTTTCAATTTTAACTACGTACTTCCCTTGCTTAAGGAATATCTTCTCTATGCTCTGCCAAACTTCAAGACCTAAGAGATAATGCATTTAGGTCTTCCATCAAAATCTATGGTGAGCTTCTTCTGTAATCTGTGATGAGATTTTCTTCATCTTGTCAAGAATACATTATCTACATATAGTAGTAAAATCAATGGATCATCATTCATAACCTTGAGATAAAGGTTATAATCAACTTTACTCTTGGTAAATCCCAAGCTCTTCAAAAAAATGTAAATTCTTCCATATCAAGATCTAGGAGCTTGCTTCAATACATACAGATCGTTCTTCAACTAGAATACATGAGTCTTTCTATCTTCAATCTTCAAATCATTTTTTCTCATTACATTGTACCAATCTGGTACACTTGCTCACCTACAACTCAATCTTTACAATCATGTGCTAGCTCTATGTGCTTTCCACAAAGCATTATCTGTCTCACTGATTGAGAGTATGTCCTCTCCTCTTTTTGCAACTGTTCCTTCTAGAACTGGGACTTTGCACCTGCACCTTCTCTAAAGATGATAATGGTTGCTCCATTATCACCATGAATGCTTAAATATGGGAGTAATTCATCTACTCCATCATGGCAACAAATTCATCTGAAATTGAGAGTGGCTCAATAACTGATACTAAATATAACTCTTCTTCTTTGATGGAGGTAACTCTATCTTTCATTGTAGTCATGTCTCCAAGACCCAACTAATGTATTGCACCAACTGCCATTGAATTTTTAAATATGTGAATTCCTCCCCTTGAATTTCATACTATATATGAATCATGGTTGTTCTGGTTGTCTTCATAAATACTGGAACTATTTCTTCAATAAGTGTCTCGTCATAGTGTTCTCCCTCTTGCTAGGATAATTTTTTGGACACCCATTAGGCTTTGAACATTTGCAACATGCTTGATCTGTACAGATCAATCTTGGAAGTCAATATTGACTTCTCTTCTAGTCTCACAGAAGAATCCATATCCTATTCTTTTTTACTGGCTTCCTTCTCCATTACTGAAACAAGGGAATCTTCCCAGGAGATTTCATATCTCTGAGAAGTTTCTGAAACTATGATCTAGTCTTCTCACGATGTCTCTCTCCCAGTCATGTAAGTTGTCTCTTCATCTAATCCTTTCTGAGATCAAGCTTACTCTTGATTTCTTCTGAGTCCACAAGGACTTGATTATCTCTTATAGGGTATACCTGGTGTTGAATACCAAGTATAAATATGAAAGAAAAAGTCAGGATTTAAATGATATTTTCTTCCCGTTCTAATGTTCAATCATCTTTAGAGCCTTCTTATCCTTTCAATCAATCTTCATTTGAGATACTCTGAATCTCAAGAGATGTCTTATTCTTCATCTTCTTTGGTACATGAGTGTATATGGTCATATACGTAGTCTTCTTCATGTCTCATATAATATGTTGCCTTCAACAACCTTCATTATAGCTTCCTTAGGGTTATCACCTTTGACCTAAAACAAGGTCAACAAGAAAGAATAATACTCTTTTGATAATAGTAGATAAAACAATAGCATGAATAATTATCACAGTAGCTCCTTTAGAGCTATCACTTGTGACATGTCTGAAGTAAAGATCAAAAGTAAGAAATATAAATGAGGTCAGCACTCTTATAGTGTTGTGATCAAACATTCCTCCATGGCAACCTATAACTAACATAAGAGATTTCTCCTAGAGGAGATGCTAGATTGTATCAGGCAAATGATTGCATTAATCATTTATCTCAATATGATCACATGCTATAAGGTATAGTACTTTTCAAAGACTATTTATCAACTTGTCATGTGCAACTTTGAATCTTATAAACTTAATTAATGAAACCTGGAACCTGGAGCCTTGTCCTGAAGAATGAGTGTGTTGCTTCTCTTCCATGTCTTCTTCACTCAAGATGATGAGTGATTTCTTCAACCTGTCTTCTTGTACTAAGACAATATGCTATCTTGACAGAAGGTTGGGTTAGAGAATAAACTCTATGTTCTTAACTTTAATCCATCTAATACCTTGACTTTAATTTTGATCAACGGTTAGTATGATGATCATAGCTACAACATGAAACAATGATCAAAATAATGTCATAACAAATAGATTCATATTCGAATAATCACACCTAGGTTGCATAATTCATCTGAATGTGTTGGATCTTGATATCCTTCTAGATCTATGGCAAGAGATCCCTTCTCCTGCAAATACCCTTTAAATCTTAACAATTTAATCATATGTGAGTACATACCACTGATATCATTTGCAAGTAGTGGCACCATCTGGTAGCAGCGACAATGATCACCAACTCTTAAAAACTTCAAGGGTGACTGCAACTGGTACTACAACTGATACTTCAACTAGTACTGCAACTACAATTGATACTGTAATTGGTTCTCAGACTCCAACTGCAACTGCAATTTAGGGTTTTATGAGGAAACCCTAATTTTTCAAACTTCAAATTTTGAAATTCTGATCCTAAGGATAGATGCCCGGAGATGAGGTGAGTAAGCTCATGCAGTCAGATTTCTGAAAATCCAAATTTTACCCCCTCAAACTTGACCAGCGGATTTCTGGACTCGTGCTTATGGTTTTCTTGTACTTCTAGTTTTCTAGTACTTCTGGTACTCTAGTACTTCTGGTTTTCTGGTACTTCTGGTACTTTGTGCAAACTACGGTTTCACTTTCTGAGAGATATAACCACTAAAAAGGTGTCATGAAGGTGAAAAATAATTCCTTGGGTTAGGGCGCACTTTTCTAGATGGTTTTGAGGCTGGAAATATTCTTCAATAAAAGATTTAATTTTCATGTACGACAATAGTAATTTTTTTCTTCTTCTTATGAAGTATGCTCTCTTTAGTTTTGATACCATGTTAAGGTTTAATCTATTAGTAGGTTTATTTTTAATTCACTAGATTAACATAGCATAGCTAGGATCACTAAGAAATACACAATCACAAGAGACACATCATTTATCCTAGGAAACCCTCATGGGGGGGAAAACCCAACAAAAACTTCCTTAATATAGATGGCCAATAAAATTCCAAGAGATAACCCAAACAATATAGAAAGTCCTCTCCAAAGAATGCACCTCTCTCTCTCTTCCTTCTTCTCAAATTGTAGCTCCAAACTTGCGCTCTAATGAACAAGTGAGTCAATGAACAAATGAGGTGCTTGCCTCTCTTATTTATATTGTCTGGAAAGTGCTAAACTGGGGTGTCTTTTCACTAGTAGGGCCAAATTCTCAATCTGGGTGGTTATAACCACTTTAGTATATTATGGGGGCTGACTTCTCATTTATCATATTACAATTAGGGTTTGAGAAATCCACAAAAGGGTATTTGGTCATTTACAATACCCGGAATGATCAATCTGCAAAAGGGGATTGATCTACTGAACAATAATCAATAATAAATAGAATACTCTTTGTAGTTACATTATTTCAATATTTTCAAATCCACTTTACGAGTGCGAAAACAACAATTTCACTTAGCCATCTTTTCTATTTTTGGTAATGAGTCAGAAAAAATATTAACTAAGACTCACGACCTTTCAAATCCAATTTAACGAGTGTGAAAGGGACAAATGACTCGGAAATATTTTCTTTTTTTGAACGAGTCAAAAAATAGCTTAACTCAGACTCGTTAGGGAGATTCTAGGCGGCCAGTCATGGGGGAGGCTAAGGTTCTCTTGTAGACATTCTGTGGAATGCCAATATCTTATGAAGAACCGACATAAGCTTGGGAAGACCCAAATCTCTCCAAGTCGAGGAGTTCAAAGTGATAATGGAGGTTATCGTCTCCATGATATATCGGATATTGTCTCTTCCGGGAAAATACATAGGTGGAAGCATTGGATACCCCACAATGCCATCCCAAACAAAGGGAACCTTGTCAATAATTGGAGGGAGAGAACTTAGGAAGAGTAAAACTCTCTCTTGTTAAGAAAGTGAAGTACTAGAAATGTTAAGGACATGGAATATATGGTATAGAACCAGAACCTGAAGAGAGAGATCGACCAAAAAATGCATTTGCGTGACCTCTTCCTGAGAATTTTCAGTGTCCAAGAGAAGAGTGGGGTCGATCAGAGATTTCATCGATACGACCACTTCCTCAACCATTGGTTGAATAGGATGTGAGACAAAAAGGTCAAGAGGTGCATCACCCCCAAAAATAGGAGTGTTATCGATCGACGATTGCATCAACTCGAGCATTGGTTGAACAAAATGTGATACAACAAGGTCAAGAGACGGATCACCCCTGAACATAGTAGATGTGTCAGTCGAATATTGCATCAACACGACCACTGGTTGAACAAGATGTGAGACAACAAGGTCAAAGGATGCATCAACCCCTAAAGGAAAAGTGGTGTCAGTCGAAGATTGCATCGACATGACTGTTGTATCAACCAAAGATGGAACAAAGTGTTGTGAAATCATAGATTTTTTAGAACCCAAAGGGCCCTTAGATGAGCCCCACTCTTCTGGTCTCCCAGTAGTAACAGGACACAAACGAGTAAGGTGAGTTCCTTCACAAGTCCTGCAAAGGAATCTCAGCTTACGTTTGAGACGTCTAGGATTCTCAATCATATTAATGCCCCCATCATGACTTTCAGTGGTTGGTGACATGCTCCCAACATGATTTTCAGTGGTTGGCGACATGCTCCTAGCATGACTTGCAGAGGCTGGTAAAAAATCTCCAACATGACTTGCAAAGGTTGGTGATGAATCCCCAACATGACTAGTAGAGTTTGGTGATGTATTTGTAGTGTAACTAGCAGTGACCAAACATGTGGCCCTAGCATGACTTGCAGTGGCTGGTGGCAGGTATTCAACATGACTCATAGAGGTTGTCGACCAATCTCTGACATGACTAACAGAGGTTGGTGATGTAATGCCAATATGACACGCAATGACTGGACTTCTGCCCACAACATGACTTGCAGAAGCTAGTTGCAGGTCTTCAACATGACTTGCAGATGTTGTTGACCAATCTCCCACATGACTAGCAAAGGTAGGAGATGGAGATCTAGTATGACTAGCAGTGACGAGACTCATGGCGATGATGAATTGCAAAATTTGAGACCAAGGTCCAAGGAAAGATTGGTTATGAGAAATTGCAGGCCAGGAAGGATCCTTGTTTACACCTTGTCCCTGTCTAGCAGGATAGTATCCTCCTCCCTATTGATTCATAAAGGGTTGTAAGGGCGTTGACACTGAAGTAGATGTATACGAAGATACAAAAACATGATAAAGATTACTTGAGTGAGGATACATGTTTCCCCCAGATGAAGGAACTTCGTGAAGGGGGTTTCCCATAATATAACAATAAATTACCCTAGATGAAACACTAGAGGACAGACGAAGGTCTGCCATGGGAAAAGTGTTCATAGGAACTGACATAGTGGAAGAAGGATAAGTGGATAGAGTGTAATAAGTAGAAATATTTCCTAACTAGGAACTTAATTCTCGCATAGTGGACTCGTAAGAAGGAATATTCCAACCTCCTACCATAAGAGGTGTTTGAAGGATATGACTCCCACCAAATGAAGAAGGATAATAAGGAGGCATCATGCCCCTAAAACCAAAACTTTTATTTTCATAAGGAGGTGAGACAGAGGATGGAAAGTGTGATGATATATCGGGCATACCATGAGAAAAATGACTAGAGACCCAAGGCATTGACTAAGTATCATAATTGTGCATACCATAATGCAAAGTGGAAGGATCTGTCCCCATTAAATTAGTGAACATCATGGGGGGGGTAGCAACCAATGAGGGAGCCATAGGGACTCCACTATCCATGATAACAAAGACTGAGTGTGAAATCCTAAGGTCAACTAATAATCCAAGAGAACACCAAAAGTCAAACAACCAATATGCATGCATACGGGCTAAAATTGTTGAGTGGCCTCCCTCCCTAAAGAAGGTATGTATCATCCTAGGGGGACCTGAGACTCCCTACTAAATATTGGAGGTAACAAAATCAGTTATAAGGTCCCTCGTGGGCTTAAAACCCAGTCGGTCAGATACCCCCGGAGAGGTAATACTCCATAAACGTTGTGTGTTGTCTGATCCCTATCTGACCCAGGGTACTAGTAGAATAACCCCTACAAGTAACCTATGAGATAACTAAGTCAAGAAACTAATAAACCACTACATAGCCAATGCACAGGCGAGCATCCATAACTCTGGATCATCGTATGGGCATGGTAGCAAAGCCTGAAACCTTGAAATCATCGCCTCTCATGGAGGTATGGGCACTAGCAAGATCCCCAAATATGAATAAATCACATAAATATATCTAACGCTAGGCGAGTATTCAGGGGATGTGCCTTCAACTAACTTCGCGTGACCTCGTGATTAACTTCGGTGTGAGAGGAGCCTCATGATCTTACCAGTTATACAATGGACTTCTCAAATCCCTTTCTTAGACACATATGTTGATTTAATTTCCTTGGAGAAGTTTACTCACAAAATCCTATTGCAAGGCACTAAATCCTAAGCTAGTTTGTGCACCCTAGAAAAAAAAAATCGTTACTAATAAATTTTAAATTACAGAGTTGATTTTATGGCCGTGATTACTCAAAAAGGTATATGGTGATGAAATCATTGGTGTTATGACTCTGCAAGAAAGTAAATATGAAAATAATGTAAATTTTAACTTTAACTTTTGATGAATGATATGGTCCTAAAAGCGATGCAATTTTCAAATTCAACTCTATGATTTAGAAGTAAAAATGAAATATTTCACTATATGCACTAAGCTAATGATAAAAACTCAAAAGACAAAAAATGCCAAGCAATCCAAAATGTCTATTTCTTTGTATTTTCAATATATCAAAACTAAAAATGCATGGACTAAAAAGTAAGTTGATACATAGACCTACTGTGTATAAAAAATAGATAACTCAAGAAGGATATCAAGTAGTAAAGAAACCAGCCCAATGTACAAGGACAATAAAAATGAAAAGATGAAGAGAAAAACTTTGCCCAAAAATTCAACCAAAAAAGGGTTTCCTATCATCCCACAGGTACTCAACAGGCACTAGAGACACCTATGAAGGTTCAACAATCATCAAATCCCACGCAACAAACACCAGACGAAGAAAATAGGAAAGGAAAAATGTGTACGTGACTGTCTGAGAAAACACAACGTATATACGTAGCTTGCAGTGAGATAGCCTGCATGTATACGTGATTGTCAAGAAAAACAACACATATATGATTTGAAACAAGGCCATGCAATGGAGAAAGGATGAAAACTTAGACCACGAGTGAACAGGGGATCTCAAGCAATGATACGACAAGAACCATAATAGAAACAAGAGCAATCTAAAGAGAAAAGAACTTCGAACCCTAAGAAAGAATATTCTCCCCAGCGGAGTTGCCAATTCTGTTACGAGGAAAATCTCTCTATGGCTAGGGTGAACCACAACACATAGGTATGACTACATAAATCAACTCAATTCCAACATATGCTATATAAACTAATGTGAAAGATAGATAATAAACATGCCTACCTCGTCCAAACGTTCAATGATGTCCACCGTTGAACAGTTCGACCCAAAGCTTTATACCAGGAACAAGTTCTCAAGAAACAAGTAGAGCAAGCATATAATGATAATATAAAAAGTTAGCACATTAGATAGAATAATCCATCAATATACAAAACAAACATGCCCATGGATCATAACACATATATTTGCAAGATATCAATTGAACGGGAAATAAGTATTTCTATTAATAAATGATCAATAGAAGTGAAACATTATAGACTTCCATGTCGGAATGGTTTGGAACAAAGAAACTGAGTTCCTTCCAATTGGGCCTCCACCACTTTAATCCTCCATAAAAGGCAATATCATATAAGTGAGACAAACATGTTCTCCATCAGTAAGGGAAGATCTTGGGCATTGAACACTATGTTCAGACTTAAAGAACAAAGGGATGCATACTCAATAATGAAGTAATAATTTATCTAGAGTAGCTTTTCTCTCAAAGTTGAATTCTCTCCCATTTTCCATAACTCAAAATTGGCTTCTTTATAGCCTTCAAAATGCAACTAAAGGGAAGATTCATAATGTTTCTAGTATATGGAAGGCCAAGGATCAGAGATCTCCTGTTGTGACATGGAAACCTGACATTTAATTTTGATTTTCTGGCACAAATCCTGATGTACACGGGCTATAGCGAAGTAGCTAGCGTATACGCTTGTTGTATAGCTTGCAAGGTGCATACAAGTGGAAAAATATTTATTTTTGTCTCTGGATTCATCAATTAGGGAAAGGAAGTCTACATAGGGAAATGGAATTAGGCCCTCTCTATAAGATAGCATAGGGTGAGGCAAATCTTTCTCTAACATAATCGAGTAGTCTTTTGTCATTTTTTGAACTCGTGATGGTGACACAAAAAACGAAGCCTATGGAGTATCCTTTAAGCTATTTTCACACTCCCTAAACATGAAAATATTGTCAATTGACCTTGTTCTTTTCATGCTCATAAAAGTATTTGAAGCAAACATCTGATGAGTAGTAGATTATCATTTTTTCGGTCTTGTCGGATTAATTTACGAAAAAGGACCCACTGGAGTTCTCTTTAAGTGTGTTTCAAACTCATTAAAATTGAAAAACCCCTGAGTTTTCTCTCTTTGGAATCATTAAATAAACAATGAAATACCCACATGGGACTGAACCACTCCTTCTTAGGGTTCATTAAACATAATCTGAGGGACTCATCTGAAGGATGAGCTTACATCAACAAGCATATATTAACCTCCTCAAGCTTGCGTAAAAATAAAGAGGTACTCACCATAAATGGTGGAGGGAAAATTGGGAAAGAAATGTGTCTCTGTATTTGTGTTAGTACTAGTAATAGTCACTCTTGAAGATGACACCATTCTTCATCATTGTATCCAGGTTGGGAAATCCATTTGTCTCTTGTTTAATCATGTGAATGTCCATATGTCAGGTCCTCCTTGAGTCAATGATACCAAGACCATTATCATGTCATTCATATGTTTAGGGGAATTCTAACCTAAAAAATCCTTCTATCGAGTATGCCATATGCAGTTATAAATGTTCTACCATGTCGTCCTTCCCTGTGTCAGTTTTTAATCAATTCATACTCTGATCTAACTCAAATTTGTTACATATTTTGTGTCATTTATGGAGGATACTCGTGCCCTCCTATGACGAGTCTTTTCCTATCGACTTCAACACATTATCTGGGTACAATACATAGAAATCATTCAGTACCTTAGAGCCTACATGCTTCAATGGCAGGTTCCTTCGCTTTCAACAATGGGTTCACATCATTGACCCCTAATTGGAAGATTCCATTGAGTGTTTAACGTCAACTCATTTATTCACATTCGTTGGATTGTACTAGGGTACCTTGGGAGACATTGAAATCAATGTTTATTTCCCTCACACTTGTTAATGGTTTTCATTAATGACCAGTAATCGAGTGGTTTCTACCATGTTGGACTTCAACACCTGTAATCACATGACTAAATTCATACTTAGAGATTATGGAAATGAAGACCCTGGATCTTATCATTTTGGTCCATTTTTTGACGAAGTATTCATGATTTGTATTGACACATAGATCCACTTTGTATGTCTCATGTCTATGTCCAAATTTTAGTTCTTTAGAGCATAGATCCACTATTTATTCCTGGTGGCTATGATGAATCTTGATGGCATGGATCCACAATGTAAGTTAGTGTCCATGACTCACTTGACACTTATGATTAGGGTCACTTGTAGTCTAAGAATGGGAATGAGTACCTCATAAATGGTATGATATTATGAAGATGCTTGATTTTTTTCATGTTCTTGATCGATGCGATCCTTGTTTCTGACACACACATTCTACAAAGTATTCCAGCTGTCACGAGTTCCAACTTCATATTTTGGGGGGAATTCTCTTACACATTATTTTTGTCACCTCGGTGATCACCTTATAAGATGTGTTCATGTTCCCTAAAAATATTAAAATAGACTTTCTCCAGGAGAAAAGTGATTTCACTTCCTATGTCATAAAACCCTATGAAGGAAGGTTGTCGCACCCTACTCTATTCGTGGGATGTGATGATCCCTGATTGTCGCATTCTGCACCATACCTGGGATGTGAAGTCCTCACATGCTGCTAAGTGTGTAGGGTGCGAAGATGCTTTAAGCTTGGGAAAATTCAAATTTCACAAATGTTCTAGAAGGGGATATTCTAGAAGATTAGGTGGCCTCCAATCGGTTTGGATATTAATTGCTTCTCTAATTTGGTGGGATCATCCTAATCTCCTCATCCATCTCTCTTTCACACTATATAAAGAGGGATATTTCTTGGAAAATGATAAGGTTGAATAGGATAAGATTTGTGTGGAGAGTTCTACTTCCTCTTGAGAGTTTTTCTTTGGTTCTACAAGATACATGGTGGATCTTCTTCATTCAAATGCTTTGGAGCAAGTGTGTGTGTTGGAGAGAAGGGCCATTGAAAGGGGAGCGTGCAACATCAAGGATTTTGGCTATATTCTCCACTTTCATTTTAATATGATACAACGATATGCTTCTTTCCCATAAAACTAGTCTTGTTTTATTGTATGATTCCTTGATCACATACAAAGGTGTGTGATGAGTATATTGTGTTGCTTTCACTTTGGTTGGATTGTGTTCCCTTGCAGTTTCAATATCATAAGAGCATCGAAATGAAGCTAGGATGGAAATGGAAAGAAGAAACAACATTTAAAAGGTATGTTGTCTATCTCTTGTTAATTAGTAAACTCAATAATTAGAGCCTAGGGAAAGTCTTATATTAGGTTCTGTTTTGTTCTAAATTCCAGTGGGATCTAGGGAGATCTGTTAATGTCATCATTTTACGATTAGTCCGATAAAATTTGTTGCTTCCATATATTGACGAGAGAATTCTTTCAGTTGGATAATAACTTGAAATGATTTTTTCCGAGAGATGATACTAATATAACCTTTGGAAAATAGTTCTTTAATGCAATTTGATGAGAAATATTCTCGAGCCCTTCGCTATTAATGACGATATTTTCGAAGCTTGCATGATCAATTATTAGAATTGAACCATACTTGATAAATATTGGGAAAACAATGAAGATGGCGGGGACAGATTAGAACAATTTTGAATGTGGAATTTTTCATGAACCCGCAAACCTTCAAACCCATGGTTATGAATGATAAAAAATAAGCTATGTGTTTCAAAGTGGTCAGTCAAAGTTGTATACAAGAGAAATGAAATAATTAGGGCCTGGGTACCCATGACAAGTTTGATGGCCATAATGTAGATCATAGACCTTTGGGTATAAAGGGGAGATCACGAAACATGGAAGATGAAGGATTGAATCCATGAACCCGTGAAGTTGCAAAAATGGTTAAGTATATTATAACAAGGCTGTCAGTCAGACTCATGACATAGGAATGCGAATGGAAATGAAAATTGGTCAACCCAAGAACCCGTTTACTTTTGAAATACGACTAAGTATGGTAACTAGAAAGGGATAGAAGAAGGGAAAAAGAAAAAGGGAAACAAGGGTAGGTATAAAGGAGGGAAAATAAATGGAAAAGTGAATTTGGGAGAATAGAAATGGAAAGGAAATTTTAGAAGGATGAATTGATCTCAACATTATTTTATTCCACATGAAACGTACTCGGGTTCCACATGTGGATCCCTTACCTAGACTCTCTTATTCAAATATCATTGAAATAAAAGGACTTGTATCAACTTATGTTTCTCAATGAGTTTTCTATTGAGAGTTAATATGATTAAATCTTTGTTTAAAAAAAACATATTAGAAGTTACTTTGACATGTATATAACTCTCTGTGTGATAAATGTTTTTCTTTGGAAACCTTTATGTCCACGTTTTCCATACCTTAGTGAAATGTCTACCTATATAAATATATTTTCCACTATTAGTTCTCTAAATCATGATGTTTCATATATTTCATATTTTTATCATATGTGTGTGTATATATACAACTACCCTATAAGACCTCCTCTTACTCAAATTTGTATTTTGTAAGTATTGTATCTTATAAAAACAAGCATAACTTAATAACCTTAGCAACATCTACAAAAAGGTAGGAGTATACTTCGTTTTAGATTCCACAATGATTCTCTTGTATAAATCATTTATTTCTGTGGTGACACATAAAATCATTAAAATAATGAGAATGTATCCGATAAGAATATCTTTATGTAACAAAATGCCTAAATAAGTAAACATGGTTATAATTTTTGAGAGCATTGTTGTATCTTAACTCTATTAATTTGTATTGACCTATACAGTTTATTTCCTACAGTTTTGATTATGTAGTTTCCTATTCTTTTCCTTAATTTTCTCACAGTCTATTTTGTAATTTCGTAACCTCAATAATAATGACAAAGAACCCTTGTCCTCACATTCCTATAGAATGGTAAAAGTATTCATTCTTCTTTTTATGCATGAAATATTTAAATAATTGCATGGTTGTATGATACTTAGAAAATATACTACTGTATATGGTAAATTTCAGAGTGATAAGACTATGAATAATAAACCAAAATTACTTAAACTTTTCCTTTATGGGTCAAAAAGTGACTATTTAGCTTCAATAACATGCATCCATATATACCAATCCAATCCTGTAACATACACATACATATATTTTATGTAACTAGATGCAAACCATTAATCCCGATAAAACAATAATATACATCTATATAGATCATATTGTGTAGAAAAAATACAATATTTGTAGCTACATGCATATCATTAATCCCAACAGAAACAACAAAATACATCTATATAGATCAGATTTTGTATCCATAAGCAATTAAATATCTGGATACAAATAAAAACGATTCTAATGAAAATACATATATATAACAATGGTGAGTAAAAACAAATGTAACAACCATGTTACGCCCAACCATAGATACAAAAAAACCAATATTACTTGTCGTGATCACCCCCTAGCCTGACCATGACTCCATTAGGGAAAACTAAACTTCACTCCTTATCCATTTTCTTTTTGTATAGTTTAGAAAATCATTTTCCTAACACCACTTGTGCTCACACAACAAATAGTAATTTACACAACATACTAAGAAGTTTCCTTCCTCACACATATGTTTCATATATCTCATTTTTCATTTCCTGGGACTTTTTTCATCCATTTCCCTCCTTGGGAAATTCAGGGATTTACAAATCCTTAGGGGTTGGCAGTGTCAAAACTCAACTTTTGACACTTGGCAGTTAACTCAAACATGTTCCCCACTTATGGAGTAATAGTTAGCTACTTTTAATGTGGTTGTTCCACCTGTTTTCCAACATTCAATTTATTAAAATATCTGTCTCATACATACTTCCATCAAAAGAGGATAGTTGGCAAGTCAAACTCTTGCTCAACACTCATAAAAATAATAATTACATTCCTTCATAATTTCAAATACTAAGTTCCATAAATGAAAAAATATTTTTAAAGAAATAACATTAAAATAAATTATTTTTAATATTTGAGGATGTCAAAATATTAATTTTTTATTATTTATTATAAAAATAATTATAGCATCCTAGATATGTATTAACCTCGGATCTATAAAGAGTCAAGAGGGATACAATATCTTGAGGCGAAAATATCTTTTAGAATTCAAAATTTGATGAAATGTTTGCACCTCGAGATATTTGATCAATCTTGGCACTATAGATTTAGGGTCAGGAGATTTGATCATTCGAGAGATAGATTTAGGGTTAAGATGGATATAGGATGGTTTAAATATTGCGTGGTCCCACAAAATTTATACATTATCAACATTACATATATGCATGTGTCTAAGATTAATCTGATCATTTGAAATTTACTCACTTTCCTTGGTTGGAACTATATAGAGAATAATTGAGAAGAATCAATGTCAATCTATCTTCTTAATTTTTTTGTGTATTGACACAATTTATACATGATCAAAATTGTGTATATGTATATGTATAAAATTAATTGAGTCTTTTGAATTTCAATCACTTTCCTTAGTTGGTTGAAATTATAGAGATTCTTATCGAGAATAATCAATGTCAATCCATCTTCTTCAGTTTTTAGTATAGTGACACAATTTGTAGGTTATCAAAATTATGTATACTTATACATTTGATGTGAATATGACGATTTTAAAATTACTCTTCCTCACTTTGTTGAGAACATAAAGAGTATTATTGGGAATTATACTTTAGTTACATAAAGAATAATCTCAATGTACGGTCATAATTTTGAATGATGCAAAATGTACACTGAAATCAATGCATGTAAACTAAATTCAATGTTTTTTTTTTAATGTCATGTCAATTTCTAAATGTGTTGATCTCAAGGTTCATGCCAATTTATAACACATTGATTTAAGTGTACATGTTAATTTGTGTTTCTATTCAGTATACACAAAGATAATTGTTAATGTCAGTCTACATGTTAATTTCTATTTCTATTCAGAATAAATAAACATAATTATTGATTTCAGTGTACATATCAATTTATAACATATTGATTTAGTCTACATGTCAATTTAAATTTCTATTTTATTTCTATTCCATGTCAATTTCTATTCAATATAAATTTCAATTTTTATGTCAATTTCAAATTCAATGTCTATTTCTATTCCATGTAATTTTTTATTTCTATTTCAATTTCTATTCAATTTGTAAATTGATTTCAAAGTACATGTCAAATTCTAGATGTGTAGATTTGAATGTTCATTTCAATTTCTATTTCTACTTTGATTTCTAAAGCATTTATTTCAATGTACATGTTAATTTCATTTTTTTTAGTATACATATAGATAATTATTGATTCCAGTATACATGTCATTTCTAACACATTGATTTTGGTGTACATGTCAATTTCTATTTTTGTTCGATTTCAATTTCAATGTCAATTTATATATTCAATGTTGATTTCTATTTCTATTTCTATCCAATTTCTAACTCATCAGTGTATGTTGACATTTCAATTTCTATACGCATCGATTTAAGTATAATTGTCAATTTCTATTTCTATTTATAATGCATTGATTTTAGTGTACATGTCAATTTCTAACACAATGTTTTCACTGTACATGTCAATGTCTATTTCTATTTAATTTCTATTTCTATTGAATCTAAATGTCAATTTCTATCTCTATTTCACTTTTGATTTTGATTATGATTTTTGTTTATATTTCTATTTCTATTCAATTTCTAGAAAATTGATTTAAGTATACATATTTATCTATGTGTTGATTTCAGTGTAAATGTTAATTTCAATTTCTATTTCTATTAAATATCTAACACAAAAATTTGACTCTGCATATCAATTTCTATTTATATTCAGTATATAATTTGATATTTCAGCATACATATCAATTTCAAATGCATTGATTTCAGTGTACCTATGGATATATATACCTGTTGATTTTAGTGTACATGTAAATTTCAATTTCTACTCAATTTTAATTTTTATTTCTATTTCAATGTCAATTTCTATGCAATGTCAAATTCAATTTCTAATGCATTGTTCTCAGTGTACATTTCAATTTAAAGATGCATTTATTTTAGTGTACATGTCAATCTAAATTTCTATTTCTATTTATAATGCATTGATTTGAGTGTGGATGTAAATTTCTATTTCTATTGAGTAAACATATACATAATTGTTGATTTCAATGTAGGTCTCAATTTCTAATGCATTCATTTTGATGTACATGTCAATTTCCCATGCATTCATTCCAATGTACATGTCAATTTCAATGCAAATTTATATTTATATTTATATTTGTGTTCAATTTCTAACACATTGATTTAAGCCGGAGAAACAATAATCATTGGGTAGAGGGGGTCCCTTGTCCCACAAACAAGGGAGTCTCATACACCAATTTGGTGTGGCTTAGCAGTGAACTTAAAAATAGATTATTATTATTATTATTATTATTATTATATATTAAAAACAAATAAAAAATATTTTAGATTACAATGATATTTTAGATTAGAGATAATGATACATTTTAAATCCTATTTCATTAAAATTGAAGGTCAATCCAAAACAAAGTTAATAGAGGATAATTTTTCTCATATAGGGACAACTACAATATCAAAATTACTAATTTAATTTGTATAATAATTATATGAATATATTTAACACAATATTAAAACTTTAATATCCATAAAAATTCGATTAGAAAATGAGAAACAAAATTGAAACTAGGTATATATATAATTTTAACATTTTTTAAAATTAAACCTTACATATATAAAATTCAAACATCTTGTAAATTTAAAGCATTATTCTTATAATATTAAAATACAATCAAAGTCAATGATATGGTTGGTTCATAGCAAAAACATACATGCATTATAAGTTCTTCATATCCACAACTATAAAGTGAGTATTATTATTTTTTTTTACTTAAATAATATTTAGTGTAGCTTAGTGTTTGTTTTATATTGATATTTTAAATAAAGATAATGAAGATATTTGTAATAAATATGTATTTATAATAATGGAATAAATATATTTACATTTTAATTTAATACAATTTTAATTTAAATCTCTCTATTTAGGAAACTCGTTCTCAATGTTGCATTTTCTTGATGTTGAAGCTCCCAAAAAGCTCCCAAGTTCTCAAAAGAGTTCCAAGACAATTGGGGACTTTTCGTACCATTTCGTGAGCTCCCGAAAATTTTGGATTTAGTTTGAGAGATTTTGGAAATACTTGTGCAAGTATGATTGATTTCAGTATACATATTAATATAAATTTCTATCCCATGTCAATTTCTATTTCAATTTCAATTCGTGTTTCATTTCTATGTCAATTTGTATTTCTATGTCAATTTGTATTTTGATTTCTATGCTAATGATCTGTAAACTACCATAGATATTAAACTAGAATAGTTCGTCACAACATATATGATAAATAAAAATGTGATATATCTAAGAAGGTTAAATTCCATTAAGTTTCCAAAATATTTGGTTACTAATTTTCTACTTATGCATGAAATAAACAAAATGTGGAAAATAGAGAAAAATATAATACAATCACACGACATCCAAAAAATAACAAAAATATCTTCTCTAAGAAACCCTTACAGGAGAAAACCCACATAGAAGGTGAGGTTGCTCGACTCTCTTTTCTATAGTATGGAAATATTTAAAGTACAAAAGAAAAAGAACTCTCTATGGATTTAGCTGAGACCTTTGGTCTATTAGGATACTACAAAACATTAACCCCCTATGATATGCTCTCTAATTTTCCACTCTTAGTTTCTCTGCTTAGTTATGGAACAAAATATAATAGTATAGAATGGAACCCCCTCTCCTCCTAGTTGCCTAGTATTTATCATAGCTAGATAACCATCTAGGGGCAGATTTTCTACTTCCTCAACCCTCAATTGTGATAGGGTTTTGAACCTTTTAGAATATTCTTTAAATTACAAACATGGCTTGCCTCATATGAGTGAATAATGATATTTGACGTGACACCCTCTCATACCATGGTGGTAAAAACGATAAGTCAAATTGAGGGAAGTATAGATTTTTCATATGATCTCTTATTGACGTGATTTTCACATAGTTGGAAAGGTATCCATCTATAGAATAAATTCAGAAGGACTTAGCAACACTAGGGAATTTTTAACCCCAAAAAATGTTGTATCATGCTTCAAAATTTCACTAGAAGGTTTTGGACCCCAATTTTCCAAAGTCATACCTCCCACTAGAATAACCCTCCAAATTGATTTCTGCATTTTTTTCCACTTAAAAGAAGTGAAATATATGGCAAGTAATATAATGATTCAATATGGATCATTTATCTATTTCAATCACAAGGGTTTCCTATAAAAGATATGATTGTAATGGTAGGCACACTATTATTGATTCTCCTACCTCACGTCAACAATCTAGAACATAAAATTGTGAATGCATCCTATTTACAATACATGTTAAACTATTTGTAATGTTAAATTATTACATAAAATTAATTTTTATATAATGTAAAAATAATTAAATTTATATAATGTAAAATAAATATTTAATGTTAATATATAACGTATGAGAAAAACCTAAATATTAATGTTTAGTTATCAAAATCAATTTTGATATAAATTTTAATATAAGTTAGGAAAAAATAACGCTAAACTTAATAATATTACCTTAAAATTTAAAGGCTTAAAATTGATATATTATTTTATATAAATCATTACTTTATAATTTCCTCTACCCGTGATCTATGATATTGATTATATTTTATTCATTTATTTTCCTAGATATGAAAAAGGTTTTGTGGTGTCTAAGAAAATATTCCACCGTCTTGGATCTAGAGCACGTAGACTTTTCTCATCACATCGTAGCTATAAAGAAAATTGTGCGGTACAATACTTCTTCCTTGAGCACTAAGAACTTACATCACAGCCAGACTCCATGATATATTTTGTGTTGTGATGATAATACTTAATAAAATGATTTATTGACATTGTGTTACTCTTAACACATAAAATCACATAAATACTTTCAGTGTGTTACTCTTAACACATAAAATCACATAAATACTTTCAGTGCAGATTCAAGAACTCATAAATCTATTTAATCTTGTCTAGAAATACAAAGAAGGTATTTTAATAATGTTTCAACACAACAAAACTCATAAATACTCATCAACACATAATACTTAAAAACACATAATACTTAAAATGTTATCAATATGGATGTTGTGTGTGGTTACAAAATACTTAATTATGTCCAGGTTTGGCTCCAACAAATCTTGCAGACTTATAAAAACACAAAACTTGTGCTCTCATACTTCTATGAATACCATCACAATTGCTGCTATTTCTAACTATCACCAAACACACTTTCTATCAATGTGTATTGTCTACCTACAGACTCAAAAATATAAAGATGAGTACAAAGACTTCCAGTAAAAGTAAATAGATTTAGCATTTAAGACAATAATAAATTTGGTGGACTCTGTCTGATTTATAGAGATCGAGAAACATAAAAATATAGGATCATTTAATAATGCTTCTTCTTACACTTACAGACTGTACGAACATGCCTTCTTTCCATGACAGAGAAATTTTGTGTAAACGTAAACTTCACCACTTAAAATTTATATTTTCAACACCCCCCCTTAATTATAAATAGGTGGGATTACAGAACACAAAAATTTACATCAAAATTTTGAATTTACATGAACTATCAAGTATCTACGACTATGCTGACTCCTTGACAACTGCGCAGTTTCTGAAAAAACATCTCTTGCCAAGGATTTTGTAAATATATCTGCAATTTGTTCTTTAGAACTGCAAAACTCTAAATAATTTTTTTGATTATTCACCAATTCACTTATAAAATGATACCTTGTATCAATGCGCTTGGTTTTCTTGTGAAACATATGATTCTCGGATGACACAATGGCGAAATTGTTGTCACAAAACATTGTAGTCGGTTCCTGTTATTCCTGCAAAAAATACTTTAATATTCTTCTCATCTAGATAACTTGACAAGTTGCGCTTGTAGTTGTGACGTACTCACCTTCAGCTGAACAAAGAGTCACAATGCTATGCTTTCCTAATTCCCATGACACTATACCTATTCCAAAATGAAATGTGTACTCGTATTTACTTTTCCTATCATCTATACTGCCTCCACAATCACTATCAATGTATCTAATAACTATGAAATATTTTGAAGTAGAATACTTTATGCAAAAGTATTTTGTTCCATTTATATATCTTAGAATTATTTTACCTTCCTTCCAATGGGATTCTTTTGGAGTTTCCATGAAACTTGAAATCAAGCTCACTCCATACATAATATCAGGCCTTGTTTCCGTCATATACATAACGCTTCCTACCAACCTTTTAAATTGAGTGGCATCTACTTTAGATCCTTCATCTTCTTTGCTAACTTCAATCTTGTTATGACAGGTGTTGGGACGGCTTTGGAACTTATCATATTGAATCTTTTCAAGATTTCATTCAAATATTTAGACTTTGATATAAATATACCATCTTTGGACTTGTTGACTTCAATGCCCAAAATTATTTCAAATGCCCCAAATCAGTCATTTAAAATTCATCCTTCATGACGGACTTGAATTATTTTATTCCAAAGTCACCTGTAAAAATAAAATCATCTATATATAAGAAAAAAATTAACATATTACCTTGTTAATTTTCTTTGATGTATAGATTTGGCTCACAGTCACTTATTTGTAATCCATTCTGAGTGAGATACAAATCTATGAAATTTTACCAAGCTCTAGGAGTTTGCTTTAATCCACACATTTCCTTATTCAATATGTATATCTTGTTTTCTTTTTCTAGAATCTCATAGACTTGTGGTTGTTCTACATATACTTCTTCCTCTAAACGTCCATTAAAAAATGTTGACTTTACATCCATTTGATAAACAAGCCACTTATTTTGCGTAGAAATGGATAACACAGTTCTGACTATGTCCATGCACAAAATTGGCGCAAATGTTCGATTGAAATCTATTCCAGGATTTTGTTTAAAACCCCTTGCAACTAACCTTTCCTTGTGCTTCAACATATTTCCATATGTATCTTGATTGGTTTTATAAATCCACTTGAAACTTATCAAATCATTTTCTTCAGGTACATATATCAATTTCCATGTCTGATTGTTCTCTATGCATTCAATTTATTCATCCATGGCTTGTGCCCATACATCATGTTTGGAAAATTCTTCAAAAGTTAAGGGATCATCTATTTGTGAAAACACAAAAAAAATGGAAATGAATTTGTTGTATCAACATTATATATGTTGCACATACTTCTTGTATTCCTTGGTAACAAACTTGCTAATGTTAGATATGGAAATGTAGAATTACTTTGACTACTAGCTGGATTTTGTTTCACTCTAGGTGTGTAATGCGCACCTGCAAATCTCACTAGAGTAGTTTTGGCTACGATTTGTATCATAGTTCTAGAAGTGGAAGGAATTGTGCCTTGACTTGTAATTGGTAATTTAACCACTTCATATTCCATGTCATTATGTGTGATATTATCCAATATTTTAATTATCCTTTCTATACTTCCATCCCATGCCTCATTATTGACAAATTGAACATCAAGGCTGATCATAATTTTTCATCCAATAGGATCATACAGTTTGTATGCTTTTGTATCTTCAAAATACCCAATAAATATACATTTCTATCATTTTTTATCGAACTTCTTTCTCATCTCATCTGGAACATGTGCGTATGCAACACAACCAAAAAAATTTAAGTTTACAACATTATTCTTCATACCTGTTCAAGATTCTTGAGGAACTTTGTTTTTCACAGACTTTGTCGGAAATCTATTCATGATGTACGATGCAGTTGATACTATCTCATCCCAATACTCATTTGAAAAATGTTTAGTTTCCAACATATTGCACGCCATTTCTATGATGGTTTGATTCTTCCTCTATGTGACACCATTATGTTTTGGTGTATACCGTGTAATGAATTTCTTGTAGATGCTATGAACTTCAAAAAAGTTTTGAAACTCTCTTGAAACATACTCACTTCCTTTGTTAGTTCTGAGGACCTTGATTTAATAACCATTTTGTTTTTCCACAAGTGATTTGAACTATTGAAAACAACCAAATGTGTCAGATATATGTTTTAGAAAGTAAATCCATGTTTTTATTGAGAAATCATCAATGAATGTAAGAAAATAAGTACCGCCTCCTATAGATGGTGTTTGAATTGGTCCATAGATGTTTGAATGTACAATTTCTAGTGGATCCTTTTCTATGCATGACTTTCCAACTAGAAATCACTCTCTCTGTCTCTTTCCACAAATGTAGCCTTCACATTTTCTTCCTGGTTTTTCAATTAATGGAAAACCTTTCACCATATCCTTGATATGTAGTATCTTTCGTCCTCCAAAGTTTAAATATCCAAATGTGAAATGCCATAACCAGGAATCATACTACCCTTCAGATTGGAAAGTTGCCTGCAATTCTATGCTATTGTCTTCTTCTTTCTTAGAATTGTGTGCACTAACTTTTCCTTCCTTGGAACTACGTGCACTTAGTTCTTCGTTTTATGCTTTGAATGCAGTGGCAGACTGTGCATCTATTTCTTTACCGAAAACTTCTATTTTTCTTCTCTTCATGGTTGGTTTCAATGTCAAAGGAAACATTTTATTGCTTTTCATATGAATTCTTGAAATAAGTTGATTGCTTGTATATCTATCAAAAATCACACAATGATTATCTTCCAAGTAGATTTTGTACCCTTTTTGTAACAATTTTACTATGATCATCAATTTATGTTTTAGTCCAGCAACATAATATACATTAGGCATAAATTTGTGTCCCCCCTTTTTAGTTAAAATGTTAATAATACCTTTACCCAAGACAATGACTTGGATATCTATTCCAAGTATAACTTTAGTTTGGACTGACTTATCCAAACTAGAAAACAATTCTATGTTTCTTGTCATGTGATTACTACATCCTGAATCTAAATACTGTATGTCACACATACTTTCTTGAGAAACATTGCATTCAACTAGTGAGACTATAGGCATCTCTTATGCGCACGCCATAAACATAGGACTGAAGGGTGTATTATATCTTCCTGCATTCATATGCATAATGTCCATACTTTTTACTATAATGGCACTAAATCTTTGATTTATCAAATTTCTAACTACTTGGCTAACTAGTATTTTTATTTTGACCTCTACTACCAATATTTGCAGGACTTCTACAACGTCCACCTCTTGTAGAACTCCTTTCACTACCTCTAGAGTTATCTCTACCCCTTCTTCTTCCATGGATTATGGATGAATGTGTGAAAAATTCATTGTCTAATGACATATTTGACCTATTCAATATGTGTTCATGATTAATGAGAGAGGCTTGTAGCTCATCTAGACCAAAATGACTCATGTCTTTGTTTTCTTCCAAAGTCACAACAAGATGATCAAACTTAGGAGGAAGACTCCAAATTAACTTCTCAACAACTTTCTTATCTTCTATATTTTCTCCATGAGACTTAATTTGATTTATCATCCCAATAACATGCGTGTAAAAGGAATATACTAAATTTGAGTCATTCATTAACAAAGTTTCAAAATATCTTCTAAGAATTTGTATTCTTCAAGTCTCGACTTTGTCCATCCCTTGATAAGAAGTTTGTAATATGCTCCATGTTTCCTTTGCTTTCTTTGTTGATCCTACTATTTGGAGTATGCTCTATTGCATGGCTTGATGTATGTAAAACATTGCCTTTCCATCCTTATTCCTTTGATGTTTCAAGCATCCTTCTCAACTTGTGTGAGTGCATTATATGCTTCCTGATCTCTTGGTTCCACATAGCCATTTTCAACTATCTCCCATACATTTTGACCTCGGAATAGTGACTTCATGGTCAGGGACCATGACTCATAATTTTTACCTGTAAAAGTGGGAGGATGTAATTCTCCACACATAAACTCACATAAATACTTCTAGTGTAGATTCAAGAATCCATAAATCTACTTAAGTTTGTTCAAAAACAAAGATAATGTATTTTGAGAATGTTTGAACACAAAAAAACTCAAAAATACTCATCAACACATAATACTTAAAATATTACCAAAATGTACCCTAAGCGTGGTTACATAATACAAACCTATGTCGACCTTCAGCTCCAAAAATTTCTGCGGAGTTACAAAAACACTGAGCTTGTGCTCTTAGACTTCTTTGAATATCTTCACATTTGTTTCCTCTTCTAAATATCAAAAAACACAATCTCTATCTATGTGTATCTGTTGATTAAGGTTGATTGTCATTGATGTCAACCCTTGAAGAAAGCCCCGCAACACAAAGGTTTGGGTAATGGACCCAATATTTTTTTATGTAAATATGACTCATTATTTTCTTGTCATGGTTGATAAGAAGTAAATATGGATGAACTCCAAAGTGGTCCCCTTATGGTGAAAGCCCTCACGGGAAGACGCTTTACGGAGTAAGAGAACCCATGCTTAATTGTGGAATAATGAGATTAATGAAAATGATTTTTTTAGGTAAATTGTCCTAGATGGATAATTCTTGTCATTCCATTTCCAGTGGTATGTGGAACGTCACATAACTTCTCATGGTTAGAGAGTTATGTCCATGAGAAGTTGGAGACCCCAGGTTTGGGTAATGGACCCAAGTTTGTTGGATTGATAATGGTATGAGTTATGATATATTTTCAGATAATACTATTTTATATGGATAGTACATTTCATTCAATTTCTGGTGGTATCTAGAATGTCACATAACTCCTCACGATTTGAGATTTATGGCCTTACAAAGTTGGAGGACCCTCATATGTCATCTAGAAGCTCCAAAAGGTCAAAGTAGTCAAAGTGGTTTAAGAGATTTTAAAAGGTAAATAATAAAGTGAAGTAATGAGTGTATTATAATTCAAAGTGAATAAAAAATAAATTATTTCAATAATAAATTTAATGGATAAATTAGAAGTGGGTTAACCCTAAAATAAAGAAAGTGGGGCCAAGTGACCTAGAAGATGATTTTAAGGAAGCTACTTGGAGAGTATAAATAAGAGGCAAGTCTCTCTCATTTTAATTACACTTGAGCATATTGAATATCTATAGGTGAGGTAACCAAGGATATCTAAGCCAAAATTTTGAGCGAAGGTGAAGAAAATAAGGCCTAAATGTAAGGAAGGATAAATTCTTTTGATGGTGCTTTCTAAGATATGTTATTACAGGTCATGTCACCATTTTTGCTATAAATTTTTTTCTATAATTATTTAGACCATGAAATTAATATTTCTTTGAGAAAACATATCCAAGTATATGTGGTAAAAAAATCATCTTGTGGGTCATTGTATTTTTGGAGTTACACTCCGTGGAAAATAGGGTTTGTGGCTAGTCGTGAAACTAGTCAAAAACAGGTGTTTCGGGTAAAAATGTCATAACTTCTTCATAACATATCCAAATTTAGTGAAAACAAATGTGTTGGTTAGGGTACGTATTTAGTATTATGTGTAACATTTTTTTATCAATTCAACAAATATTCCATGTGGGGCACACTCTACACGGTCGGTCTCTAGAATAAGCCAGAATTAAGCAAGGTATGCATTTTTTTTATAACTCCTTTTCTGAGAGGTTCCAAGTAGTGAAACCTGGAGGAATTGCATAAAAAACAATGAAGAACATTATGTATCAGTTTCAAATATTTATACATTACAAGTACAAAGTTATGATTACTTCAAGTTAGGGTTGTTGACTAATTGAAAACTAGGCATATGAGACTAAATAAAAGTTTGATGAAAATGCTAGTCTCTTGTTGTTGAAGATAAGGAAGGTTTGTAGGAATGCGATCATATACACCAGGTATATTACAGAGCTACAAATAAGATTTGGATGATGAAATTGATGAGGGCTTTTGGTTGAGGTACATGTTGAGTACACGGTTGAGACAAGTAGTTGATGAGTTGGCACATACATGAGGTGTATAGTTGATGATGTCGGTACATATTAATGAGTCATAGTTTATGAGTAGTTGACACATGACTGGTACATACCTGGTACATGGTTGGATGCACTTGTTTATGGTATAGGTTGATTACAGGATATTTGGTATAGGTTTGTGCATGGTTGATGCATTTGTTTATGGTACAGGTTGATTACAGGTTGATGTATAGGTTGATGAATGGTTGATGCATGGTTAAAAATTATTGGTACAGGTTTACAGTGGTATATCTCATAGTGACATTGGTTCCATCATTCTACTTCTACTTCGGGGTGGTTGAACGGGGAAAGAACAAGTGGTTGTAGCCACCTTTCGGTTGTAGCCGAAGAACATAGGGTGTTGTATCTTCCTTATGGTTGTAGTGAGAGAATTGGGGAGTTGGAGATTCCATCAGGTTGTATCCTGAGAAAATAGGGGGTTGGAGCCTCCTTCTAGTTGCAGCTGGAAAACAAAGGAATTTGGTGCTTCTAATGAATGTAATTCTTCAAGACATATAAGAAAAATAATTATGTGGTTTTCTCCATATTTGGGTTTCCACGAAAAACACTGGTGTACTGTGTATGTTTATGTTTGTTCATTTTTTCATTTCTTATTTACTCTATAGTTATTGTATGACAATGCTTAATTGATATAACACTTGTATTATATTGTTAAAAAGGATTAAATTTCTCTATTACTGATTCAGCCCCCCCCCCCCNTAGTAATCCAACAATTGATATCAGAGCATGTTCCTTCAAAAATCAGTTTAACCATTGAAAGGTATATCATGGAGAGTACCAACTCATATAAAAATGGAATACCATAGTTTGATAGACAGAAGTATGGTTTTTGGATCCTAAGGATGACAACATATATACAGGCACGGGTATTTCAAGTTTGGCAATCAATTGTAGATGGATACACAACACCAACAGTTCCACCAACAAATGACAAAACAATAAAACTCAGTGAGAATAATTCCAAAGCCACAAATGCACTTTTGAATGGTTCTTAGTGATACAGTATTCACCAAAGTTGCACACTGTAAATCCGCTAAAGAGATTTTGGACAAGCTTCAAAATATTTATGAAGGAGATACAAAAGTCAAATCAACAAAGCTTAAAACTTATAGAGGTCAGTTCGAACAACTAAAATGAAGGAAGATGAAGATATCACAGTCTACTTCTTACGATTCGATGAAATAGGAAATAATAGGATTGGGAGGAGAAATTGAAGAATCTGTAATTGTTCAAAAGATACTAAGATCTCTTCCTATGAGATTCAACCCTAAGATATCAGCACTAGAAGAAAAATTGGATCTGGACTCAGTAAGCATGGACGAACTACATGGAATCTTCACAGCATATGAAATGAGAACTAAGCAAGAGAATCCATATGTAAAATAAGTACCCTTCAAGGAATCCAAAAAATCAAATCAAAATAAAAAGTAACAAGAAGAATATAGCCACAATAGTGATGCCTCAGAAGATGATGAAGAAGTGGCCAACTTCGTCAAAAGACTAAACAAGGGAACCAATGGTAGGTATAGAGGTAAGCTCCCTTTAATTTGTTTTAGTTGTGATGGTATTGGTCATTTTGTTAACAAATGTCCTCATAAGAAAAAGAGAAATGATGAAGGCTATTCAAAAGGAAAACACACATATAAAGGCAAAATAACTATAAAGAAAGTTTTCAAGAAAAACGTATACACCAAAGAATACATCTCATCATCAGATGAAGATGAAGTCAGTGAAAATGAGACAAGAAGAGTTATATTCATGGCAGTAAAAGACTCTGACAAAGAAGACTTCGAAGAAGAATATGGAGAAGCCGAAGAAGAATGCGAAGAAGTTGAAAAAGAAATTGAAGAGGCAAAAGTTGACTATCGAGAAGAATTAATGTGTTCCATAGGAGTTATCAAAAGAGAAAAGAAGAAAATCAAGAAACTACAAGCATAACTAGATAAGAAAAAGGACACTCGAGAACTAGAACAAATGATCACAAAAATGAAGGTTCAAATAGAATAAGATAAAATAATTGAAGAAGCACTCAAAGAACAACAAGAAGAAAATGACAAGATCATTGGAAACTTGGAAGAAGAGGTCGCCACACTAAGAAAGGATATTCAAAATAAAAATATGCAAAATAGCTCAAAAGTTCTTGATGACATTATCGGTAGTAAAAAATCTCATCTTGATAAGTCTGGACTTGGATACAATCAGACAGAAAAGGGATCAATATCCGAAACAATAGAGCAAGAAACAAATCCAAAGAGTTATGCAGAAACAATCAAAGAGGATAGGAAGATATACATGGAAGATTACAAGGACACTCCTCCACAAAGAAGATTCATATTTCAGAATCAACAACAGATAGATAGGCCTCAAGAAGAGGAAGGATTCATAAGAGCACCTCCTTTCAGAAGATCTTCAACTCCCTAGTATCAAACTATATTTTTTTGTTTATGTTATGCATGTAATAATTTTGCACATAAAGTTGTGAATTGCAGAGCTAAGAACAAGGACAGTAACAAATTTGAGAGTTATACACAAAGGGATTATTCAAGGAGACCTAGTAACACACAAATAAGAAGTTACAATAGGTTTGAATCTTTTAGCACTGAAGTGGAATGTTACAAATGTAACAATTTTGGACACATGGCCAAGGATTGTAGAATGGCAGTCCCTCCTAAATAACCTCAACATAATAACAACAGTCACAGACAAGAACCTCAAAAAATGACATGGATAAGAAAGCAAGATCAATATAACAATGTAGAATGCACAGTCGCTCTACAAGCTAAGCAGAAGAAACACAGCTGGTATGTTGACAGTGGATTTTCAAAACACATGACAGGTGATAAAAAAAAATTTATTACATTACGAAAATAAAAAAATGGATCGGTCTCCTTCGAAAATGATAATTCATCGAAAATCATTGGAGAAGGCACAGTCTAAATTGGGAACAAAAATGAAAAGGCAAAAAATGTTCTACTGGTCATAAACTTACTTTCGATTCAAAAAAGTGTGAGATAAAAAAATAAGGTTCAGGGAAATTGGTCGGTACAGCTGCAAGAACTTCAAACAATATATATGTGTTAAGTGAAATTGGAAATGAAAAAGTGTTGTCTAGGAAAAGAAGATGAAAGTTGGCTATGACATAGAAGAATGGATCACATGCATTTTGATAACCTTGTCAAAGTCAACAAAAGAGAAGCAGTGAGAGAAATTTCTCAGATCACGAAACCAACCAACACTTTATGCAAGCATTGTCAACAAGGAAAGCAAACAAATGCCAGGTTCAAATCAAAGGAATATTCAAGAACAAGACCACTAGAAATTGTGCACATTGATCTAGTTGGACCAACTACAACAAAGGGCTTAAAAGGTGAAAAATACTTTACGTTATTAGTTGATGATTATACAAGAATGAATGTAGTTTTCTTTCTCAAGAACAAGCCATAAGCTTTTGAAAAATTCAATATCTACAAGGAAATGGTTGAAAATGATATGGATTCAAGAATCAAATGTTTGAGATCTGATAGTGGAGGAGAGTTCACTTCAAAGTAATTTATGGACTACTATAGCAATCATGGAATAAAAAGACAATTCTTCGTTGCTAGGACACCTCAATAGAATGGAGTTGTTGAAAGAAAAAATAGGATAGTATAAGAAATGACTTGAACAATTCTAATGGATTCCAAATTGACAGATATATTTTGGACACAGACAGTGAATACAATAGTTCACATTCAAAAGAGATTAATGCTTAGAAACAACACTGATAAAAATCCCTACGAGCTATGGAAAGGAAGACCAACAAATGTAAAGCACTTTAGGGTTTTTGGAAGCAAATGCTACATCAAAAGAAAAGATGGAAGAATGGGAAAGTTTGACTCTCATGTGAACAAAGGAAAACTTGTTGGTTACTCAAGTACAAGGAAATCATACAAGTTTTACAATCTAAGATTGAACAAAGTTGTGGAAATCATCAACATAACAATTGATGAAACAGGAAGACCAGAATCAAAGAAAGAAGAAAACAAATCAACGGAACAACTTTTTGAAGAAGAAGATGAAATAGCAGTAGAAGAGGAATATGAAGATGAAGAGAATTCGATAGAATCCAAAGAGCAAGTTTAGAATGTATCTCCAAAAACACCTAGCAAACGAGTACAGAAGAATCATCCTTTAGATCAGATTATTGGAAACAAAGATGCAAAACTTGAGACTAGAAGAAAAAATTGTTCACCAGAACAAACACACCTAACACTCTTATATACAATTGAACCACGCTGTTTTGAAGAAGCCATCAAGGATGAATTTTGGAATAAGGCCAGTGATGAAGAATTGGATCAAAACGTGAAAAATGACACTTGGGAATTGGTTCCAAGACCAAAGAATAAGAATGTCATCGGTACAAAATGGGTTTTCAAGAATAAATTGAATGAATATGGAGAGGTTACAAGGAACAAAAATGGATTGGTATGTAAAGGATATGCACAGATTGAAGAAATCGACTTTGAAGAGACATTTTCCCCATTTTCTAGGATGGAAGCAATCCATTTACTTTTAGCTTATGCATGCTCCAAAAATGTTAAAGTATATCAGATGGACGTAAAATCAACTTTTTTGAATGGGGAACTTCAAGAAGAAGTCTACATTGAACAACCAAAAGTATTTCAGTTGTTAGAGAATACAGACTATGTATGTAAGTTAAAGAAGGTCTTGTATGGTCTAAAAAAGGATCCTAGAGAATGTTACTCTAAACTGGATAAGTATATGCAACAGGTAGGGTTCAGAAAAGGAAGTGAAGACAAAAACCTCTACATCAAGGTAAGTCAAGGTCATATTTTATTAATTGAAGTTTATGTTGATGATATTATTTTTGGTAGTAATAACGACACGTTAAGCCAAAAATTTGCAAAAGACATGCAAAATCAATTTGAAATGTCGTTACTTGGAGAACTATCCTTCTTTATAGGACTTCAGATACGTCAAAGAAGATGAAATTTTTTTATTTCTCAAACCAAGTATATCAGAGAAATGCTAAAGAGGTTCGTAATGGAAGATTGCAAACCATTTATCACTCCCATGCAAACCAGTTGTAAGTTGAGCAAAGATGATGATTTTAAGTCTACAGATCAGAGAAAATACAGGTCAATGATTGACAGCCTACTATATGTGACAACATCTAGATTAGATATAATGAAAGCAGTTGGACAAGTGGCACGATTTCAAGAAGCACCAAAGGAATCACATGTATTAGCAATAAAGAGGATTTTCAAATATCTCAAAAGAACATAAGAGTTTGGATTGTGGTAACCAAAAGGAAAAAATCTATCACTTATTGCCTACACATATGCAGATTGGGTAGGTTGTATTGATGACTGATGAAGCACTAGTGGAGCAACGTTCTACTTAGGTGAGTGTTTGGTATCATGGCTAAGCAAGAAACAATCATCAATATCTCTATCTACAACCAAGGTAGAGTATATTACAGTAACAACATGTTGTACATAGGTTCTTTGGATGAAATAAACTTTGACAGATATACAGGTTGAGTATGATGAGCCCATTTCAATATATTTTGATAATACAAGTGCCATCAATATCTAAAAACAACCGCTGATGCACTCCATGACGAAGCACGTTCCAATCAAGTATCACTTTCTATGGGAAAAGGTTGCAGAAAAAAACATCAAAGTTGAGTATGTGGGCATAAAAGAACAAGAGGCATACATTTTTACAAATTCACTTCCACGAGAAGACTTTGAATATATTTTCCAAAGACTTGGAGTTATTTCTACTCCAAAATGAATGTTTTTTGAATTATTTTTGAATGTTTATCTTATATGTCTTAGATGTACATGGGGAAGCACCATAAGAGGACAATTCAGTCAGGGGGAGTAGCCCCGAATGGAAATATACATTTTCCATTGATGACAAAGGGGGATAGATTTATCAGATGTAGAGGACAAAGGTATGGTTCCAGGGGGAGCAGATTTATCAGATGTAGAGGATAGAGGCAAATTTATCATATACAAAGGATAGAGGCATGGTTCTAGGGGGAACATGATTGATATGATTTCATTATTGCATCTGAGTGTTGCCATCGATGCCAAAGGGGGAGATTGTTCATTAAGGTTGGTTGTCATTGATGTCAACCCTTGAAGAAAGCCTCGCAACACAAAGGTTTAGGTAATGGATCCAAGATTGTTTGATGTAAATATGACTCATTATTTTCTTGTCATGGTTGATAAGAAGTAAAGATGGATGAACTCCAAATTGGTCCCCTTATGGTGAAATCCCTCACGAGAAGACGCTTTTCGGAGTAAGAAAACCCATGCTTAATTGTCAAATAATGAGATGAAGGAAAATGAATTTTTTAGGTAAACTATCCTAGATGGATATTTACTGTCATTCCATTTCTAGTGGTATGTGGAACGTCACATAACTCTTCAAGGTTAGAGAGTTGTTGCCATGAGAAGTTGGAGACCGCACGTTTGGAGAATGGACCCAAGTTTGTTTCATGGATAACGGTATGAGTTATGATATATTTTTAGATAATAATATTCTATATGGATAGTACATGTCATTCCATTTATAGTGGTATGTGTAATTTCACATAACTCCTCAAAGTTTGATATTTATAGCCTTACGAAGTTGGAGGACCCTCATATGTCATCTAGAAGCCCCAAAAGGTCAAAGTAGTCAAAGTGGTTTAAGAGATTTTAAAAGGTAAATAATAAAGTGAAGTAATGCGTGTATTATAATTCAAAGTGAATACAAAATAAATTATTTCAATAATAAATTTAATGGAGAAATTAGAAGTGGTTTAACCCTAAAATAAGGAAAGTGGGGCCAAGTGACTTAGAAGATGTTTTTAAGGAAGCTAATTGGAGAGTATAAATAAGAGGCAAGGCTCTCTCATTTTAATTACATTTGAGCATATTGAATATCTATAGGTGTCTAAAGTAACCAAGGATATCTAAGCCAAATTTCTAAGGGAAGGTGAAGAAAAGAAGGCCAAAATGTAAGGAATGATAAATTCTTTTGATGGTGCTTTATAAGGTATGTTATTTACAGGTCATATAACCATTTTCACTATAACTTGTTTTATATAATGATTCATACCAGAAAAATACTATGCCATTGAGAAAACATATCCAGGTACCTGTGGTAAAAAATTCATCTTGTGAGTCATTGTATTTTTGGAGTTACACTCCGTGGAAAATAGGGTTTGTGGCTAGTCCTGAAACTAGCAAAAAACAAGTGTTTCAGGTAAAAAAATCATAATCTCTTCATAACAGATCCAAAATATGTTGGTTAGGGTATAGTCTGTAGTATGTTTTGTAACCGTTTCAGATAAATTCAACAAATATTCCATGCGGGGCACGCTCTACAAGGTCACTCTCTAGAATAAGACAAAATTCAGCAAGGAATAACATTTTTGCTATAAATCCTTTTCTGAGAGGTTCCAAGTAGTGACCCCTGGAGGAATTGCATAAAACAAACTGAAGAACATTATGTATCAGTTTCAGATCTTTATACATTACAGGTACAAAGTTATGATTACTTCAAGTTAGGGTTGTTGACTAATCGAAAACTAGGCATGTGAGACTAAACAAAAGTTTGATGAAAATTCTAGTCTCTTGTTGTTGAAGATAAGGAAGGTTTGCATGAATGTGATCATATACACCAGGTCTATTATATAGAGCTACAAATCAGATTTGGATGATGAAATTGATGAGGGATTTTGGTTGAGGTACATGTTGAGTACATGGTTGAGACAAGTAGTTGATGAGTTGACACATACATGAGGTGTACAGTTGATGATGTTGGTACATATTGATGAGTCATAGTTATTGAGTAGTTGATACATGATTGGTACATACTAGGTACATGGTTGGATGCACTTGTTTATGGTACAAGTTGATTACAGGTTATTTGGTAAAGGTTGGTGCATGGTTGATGCACTTGTTTATGGTACAAGTTGATTACAGGTTGAGGTACAGGTTCATGCATGGTTGATGAATGGTTTAGATTTATTGGTATAGGTTTATAGTGGTATATATCACAGTGAGAGTGGTTCCATCATTCTACTTCTACTTCAGGGTGGTTGGACAAGGCAAGGACATGTTGTTGTAGCCACCTTCTGGTTGTATCGGGAGAACATGGGGGGTTGTAGCCTCCTTCTGGTTGTAGCTACAGAATTGGGGAGTTGGAGCTTCCCTCAGGTTGTAGTCTGAGAAACTAGGGGGTTGGAGCCTCCTTCTAGTTGCAGTTGGAAAAAAAAGGAAGTTGGTGCTTCCAATGAATGTAATTCGTCAAGACATATAAGAAAAAGCATTCCTTGTTTTTTCCCCGATTTGGGTTTACACGTAAAACACTAGTGTACTGTGTATGTGTATGTTTGTTCATTTGTTCATTGTTGATTTACTCTACAATTACTGGATGATAATGCTTCATTGATGTAGTAACCTAATAAATTTAACATCAATTAATTACACAAACATAACAATAACTTCTAATTGCTTTCAGAAAATTCAATAATTCCTTTTAATTTATCACATACGCATATTAAATTTATCAACAAATAATGATTCCATAACAGAAATAAAACAAATACGTAATTTAAAATACATTGGTCTGATGTCGACCCTCCACTTTCCACTTGCCTTGTTGACCTTCCTCCTTCTGCCTTGCCCAACTTGAAGCCACGGACCAACTCTGCCCAAAACCCAGTTTCCACCCTGCCAACTAGGACAACTACCTAGCTCCAGGATACCATATGGACATCCTAGTCCCCATGCCCAAAACCCCCAGTAAACCGGTGCCCCCTATACTAACCCTTCCCGACTACAAAACTCAAACTCTCCTATGTGCAAATCCAAGAGAACCCCCCCAAAAAAATCAAAATCCCTATAGAATGATAATCCCTTCCTTCGTAACCTTCCCCACTCATATCCTCCTTCACCGCCCTTTCTCCTCATTTATTTCCTTATCCTTGCATTCATTCCCTTATCCACTTAGTTAATGCCCCTTATCCCATTATTCGTGTTCCTTATCCATTTATTAATGCTCCTTATCTCCTCCATATACGTAATCTTTAATTTAACAATATAATTTATTAACCCCTTTAATTATTTACTTAATTAATTAATGAGTCAATTAATAATTAATTAATCCTTGAGAGTCATGAACAAGTAATTAATAATAATTAATTAGTTAATGTTATTTAAGAAATAATTATTGTTTAGCTAACTTTTAGGACAATTAGATTATTAAATTAATTATAATTAATAATCCTATACATCTATTTAAGCAGGGTCATTACATACACCCACCCTTCAGGAAACTTCATCCCGAAGTTAAGGTATCTTATGGTACAAAGGAAAAGAAACATGGTTCACACATTCATAACAAGTAATTGACATTATCAGTAAGTCAAGAAAACTCATACATACTAGTGTATATGTACAAGAAATGCATGTGTAGCTAGTACATACAAGTCTCGTGCATGTACTAATAATCAAAATTATCATCCTTTAGTAATTTATGTATGCATCCAATCCAGTCAACAAGACTAGTCTTTTATAAAAGACAACAAACTAATCAATTGTTTGAGAAATCCGTTAATTACTATTATCCGGTTCAACAATTTTATTTAAACAATTGTGGTTTAGTTATGTAATAATGAATATTCATATATTCACATTTCTCTTTTTGAAGGGAAAACATTAAATTCCACCATAAGACAAATCTCCATACCTTCTCAACTATTACTACTCATCCTTCCTCCCTAACCTACTTCCATATCCATTCCTATCCTTCCTCTGCTAAACTATCTTGGAGCGTCAACTATATTGACCTAACTCCAAACATAACCCGTAAGTGGAAGTGTTGCTATATTGACCAAGCTTCCCTAGCAGGCATCTGACAGTCATCATCACACGTCTTGGGGAGCATGAACTAACATCGTCCTCCCATGACTTTAGGCTTCAGAGGATACATGGTGGGAAATGTCTCAACCCCTCCTAATCATAACTAGGGTCCACACCCTACAATGGAATATACAGTGGCACCGTGTTGCTAGGGGTTTTGTCATCGTTTAATCAGTTTTGGGAAGTGTCATCACCTGGAATCATGCACTAGTCCACATATCATAGCAATGCCTCCAAACCAATATAAATTCCACATACAATATTCATACCATAATGTTTCTTGGTCAGTGGTATTGATATCCACTTTCATCATCATTATCCCTTGGCTATTTCATAGCCCATAACCTGTAGATTAGTTTGTAACAAAAAATCATACATTTCTATGCATTATCATCATGTAATTGCATACTATCATCATTTCAATTTGGTATCCCTGTACTGATAAATTAACATCAAAGTTTTCCAGTTAGAAATAGATCTCATAATATCCCATAATTCAATTTCGACACCTATTCATAAGATTATCATTTACCCAAAATAGATTGCATCATATCCAACATCATCCTAATAGCATTTAAAAATTCATTAAATTCACATTCTCACAATATTTCGCATCATATACATCATCATCAATAACATTTAAACATTCATAAAATTTACATTCACATAATAGATCGCATTACATACATCATCATCAATAACATTTAATTATTCATAAAATTTCATACACTTAAATTTTAGGTGTATCACTTAATAGTTTCATTGTGACTAGAAAATAAAGTATATAGGCCTCAGGTAATCCTAGCTGTGTAAGTCAAAAGGTGGTGTTACATACACCCATCCTTCGAGAAACATGTTCTCGAGGTGGTCAAAAAAGTGAGGGATAGTCTCGTCGTAGTGTCTCGACGTCTTCCCAAGTAGCAGATCCTGGACTATACTTATCCCACTGGACCTTAACTTGGTCTACCAGATGGTTCCTGAGCTGTCGGACTCTACGGTCCAATATGCATAATGGTTCTACCGTGAGGGTTCCCACGTCCGATACCTGCAATTCCTTCCAATTTAGTTTATGTGATTCATCAACAACATAATGACGTAAAACAGATACATGAAATACATTATGAGTTTTATACAAGTGGGGTGGAAGTACTATACGATATGCAACGGGTCCAATTTTCTCTTGGATCCTGAAGGTCCTATAAATCGAGGTGACAACTTTGTCCCCTTCCCAAATCATATGGTACTCTCATTAGGCCTGATACGAATGAAAAACTGGTCTCCCACTTCATAACTTCGGTCGGTCCTATGTGCATCCACATAGCTTTTCTACCTATCATGTACTTCTTTTAGTCTCTGCCTAATTTGAATTACCTATTCCTCCATTTCTTGAATCAATTCTGGCCCAACTGTTACTCGGTCTTCTAGTCTATCCCAAGTCAATGGCGTTCTTCATGGCCTCCCATACAAAGCTTTGTAGGGTGGCATTCCGATCGAGCTATGATAACTATTATTGTAGACAAACTCTACCAAAGGCAAGTACTTCTCCCACTGGGTTTGATTATCCATGACATACATCCTAAGCATGTCTTCCATGACTTGATTTACTCTCTCAGTTTGCCCATATGTTTCAGGATGATAAGTTGTCCTTAAGTTCAACTGAGTCCCCAATGTTGACTATAAACTTGTCCAAAACCTAGAAGTGAATATGGAGTCCCTATCTGAAATGATCTTCTTAGGTATCCCGTGCAAATGGATGACCTCGCTTACAAACACACGTGCCACATCACTGACATCGTAAGTGTCTCTAACCGGAATAAAATGAGAAGTCTTGGTTATCTTATCCATTATCACAAGAATGGCATTGTGTCTATGAGATGTGAGCGGCAACCCCAGAACAAAATACATAGAGATGACTTCCCACTTGGACATAGGGACATCATGTGGTTGTAGGAGGCCTGTCGGGTGATGGCGGTCGGATTTCACTTGTTGACACTCTAGGAATTTGGCGACGAAATAGACTACATCCCACTTCATGCCTACCCAAAAGAAGATCTTCCTCATATCTGCGTACATCTTCTTCACACCCGAATGCACACAATAAAGTGTTCTATGGGATTCCTTTAATATGATGCTTTGAATATTCTCATTCTCAGGGATGTACATCCTTCCTCGATATCTTAACAATCCATCTGTTTCCATACTATATCCTTCATACTTTGGGTCTAATTGTCTCCCACTCTAGAGGTTTGAAGTAACCTTTAAATACCAGTTGTCTCCTAGGAGTTGTGTCAACACATGTTCCCTCAGATTGACCTTTAAGGTTACCAAGGAGAAGATACGTGGTCTCCTACTCAAGGCATCTGTTACCACATTTTCCTTTCCCTTGATGTATGAAATACCAAAATCGTACTCACTCATAAACTCACTCCATATCCTTTGCCTGGCATTCATATCTCTTTGAGTGAAGAGATGTTTTAAACTTTGATGGTCCGTTTTGAGCTCAAAGTTTTGCCCAACCAGATAGTGCCTCCAAAGTTTTAGAGCTAGAATTACAACTACCAACTCTAAATCATGAGTCGCGTATAGCTCCTCATGTTTCTTCAACTTCCTTGAAACATAAGCTATCACTCTTCCATCCTACATTAGCACGGCCCCCAACCCTTTCTTCGAGGCATCCGTGCAGACTGTGAAGTCATTTTCCATATCTGACACTCGTAGAATTGGTGCACTAGTTAGTAACCTCTTAAGCTCAATGAATGCACTATCACATTCTTCTGTCCATTCATACCTAAAACCCTTGCATTGCAAAGTGGTGATGGGTTTCGCTATTTCTGAGAATCCTTCTACAAATCTCTGGTAATAAACTGCTAGCCCCATGAAGGTTCTCACCTCATGGGCATTTTTCGACACTGGCCACTCCATAATGGCCTTTACCTTTTCTAGGTCCACAGAGATTCCTTCGCCGGAAATGATATGACCTAAATAGTGGATCTCTTTCTGGAAGAAGGAACACTTTGATAGCTTCCCATACATTTTTTTCTCTCTAAGGCAGGACAACACTATTCGCAAGTGTTCCTCATGTTCTCTTTCATTCTTGGAATACATGAGGATGTCATCTAAAAAGACTTGTACAAAATGGTCTAAGTAATTTCGAAATACACCGTTCATGAGGCTCATGAGTATTGCTGGCACATTGGTCAATCCGAAAGGTACTACAACAAACTCGTAATGTCCAAACTGAGTTCGAAAGGTAGTTTTTGGGATATCACCTTCCTTAATCCTTAACTGATGATACCCTGATCGCAAATCAATCTTGGAGAATATTGTTGCTCCTTTCATCTAATCGAAGAGGTCATCTATTCGCAGCAATGGGTACACAGTCGTAATGATCCATCCTTCTTTACAAAAAATTACTGGTGTGCCCTAGGGTGAAACACTGGGCCTTATTAGCCCTAAGTCCAGTAACTCGTTCAACCACATTTGCAACTCACAAAGTTATGGCACTGTCATCTTATACAAAGTTTTGGAAATTCGTTCTGCACCAGGTTTTAGCTCAATGGTAAAATAAATCTCCCTCTCAGGAGGTAACCCTGGTAACTCGTTCGGAAAAACATCTTTAAATTCTTACAATACCGGGTACTGATCCAATGAGGGTCCCTTCCTTTCATTCACTTCTTCCACTACATACAATCGACACCCTTGTCTCAAGCATCGCTTAACCTTCATAGTTGATATAAAGCATAATGACACTTTTCTCTGTACACCCTGGATCTCTACTGGTCTTCCTTCATCATCGACACAAAGCACCCTCTTTGAAAAACAATCTACCAAATCTCGGTGAGCTTCTAACCAATCCATTCCAATGATTAGGTCATATGCCTCGAGAGCAGTGATGTATACCTTTAACCTGGTGGTACACACTCCCAAGTGTACTATACAATTATCGACACTAGGTCCTACTACTTGTTTTTCCCCTGAAGCCATCTCGACTTGTTTAAAGTCATCGTGCTCGTAGGCTGCCAACCCACTATTTTCTAATGTAGATGGTGAAATGAAACTATCTTTCACACCAGAATCAAACAAAATCTTAACATTGATATGATTTAGCATACCTGATGACTCCACCACCATGGATTGATGTTCAGCCTGGCAATTATTAACCGCTGCGTAAATATGGTGGCTGCTACTTGATCTCCCCATTGGTCCCTTTCCTTCTCTATGAACAAACCCTGATTGTAACTCTGGGCAGTCACGCTGGTAATGGGGTCCTCCGCACCCCCAATAGGTAACACGCGATTGAACCTGTGCACTGTTATGTGACTGTCTCTGAAATGAGTTCCTTCCCCTGGAACCCCTACCCCTACTGGCTATTCCCTGAGATAGTCGTGGACCTGTCTGCGTCGTTGGCAATGAACGAGATGCTGCACTCGCTGCCATTGAAATCCCTACAACTACTGTCCTTGGCACGACTCTGTTACCATATGGCAGTGGCCTTGAGCCCCTTAGGGCCTTTCCTATGAATCCAGGGCGATGCAAAAATGTATGTCTTCTACCCCCGGTTAAGTTCACGTGTTCTTCCGCATAACGCGCATTTTCCACCGCTTCCGCTACTAAAGACGGTTTCCACATCTGCACCATAGCTCTTATCTTAGGGTTCAATCCATAGACAAAGCGCTCTGCCTGTCATTGGTGATTGTCTATATATGAAACATATTTGACCAGTTCCATAAATCTCATCTCATATTCTTCTATAGTTTTGTTTCCTTGTACTAAGGCATGAAATGCCCCTACCTGTTGTTCCTCATAGTATGTTGGTAGATANGTTGGCTTTCCAAGTTGCCCCACCAGTTCAAGGTGCTATCTCTTAACTGAAAAATTGCAATCTTTGCCTTTCAATTGGACGTATAGTCCCTTAAGGAAAAACACCTTGTCATGCCTTCCAACCATGCTTCCGCACGTTCACTGGCGTGACCCCCGAAAAACTCTGGAAGTTTGATCTTCTGCAATTCTCACGTGATGTCTTCGGGTGGAGGTCCTCCCCCTGAATCCCTTGACACTTCTGGATTACCCATTCCAAATGGTGGGGGTTCCACTTCAGTCCCTATCGGTTGTCGCCCCTTTAAAGTCTCATTAATGGCTTCCAACGAGCGCAGTATGGGGGCTAGTTCAGGCGATGGTGGTGGTGGCACTAGCGGTGTTGGCGGTGCTTGCAACGACGCTCCCTAGCCTCGACTCCCTCGAGTCCTGACCATCTTGTATGCTTTAAACTGCATCAACCAAAGTTGTCGGGGTGAGTTCCAGGATGTTTCAAATTGGTGCTACTCAAACTAGAAACAAGGTTATGTGTAAGTCTTTTTTACTTGTCTGTAAACAAACATTACTCCTTTAGGGGATTGGCTAGGTTAGGATTAGTATTAAGCATCTAAGCTTGATTTCTTCGCCCCTATATATATATAAAAAAACTATTGGTTCCCTTTCCCTGTAGCTACGCTAGCCTTGCACCATACTCGCCACTTCCTATGCTTACTCTCCTAGTGCATATGCCGCCTCCTTCCCGCTTGTCCTAGTATAAGTCCTTTTTACTTTTCACTTACAACTAAATATCCTTCGATGCTTGACTCGAGATCTTTTCATTGGTGCATAGTGTTGGCATTGTTGATTGTTGCATTGAGATTTAGCATTGACTTTGACTGGTTGAATGGAGTGGACGGACTTGGTTCTTGGATCGATGAGTTGTGTGTACAGTCTCGGGAACCTGACGCTTGGACAATCAAAGTTTATACTTGGGATACAAAGATCAACAATGCTAAATAAGCCTTTACCTTGATTTCTAGTGCATTCACTAATTATGATTCAACTCGGTTTGCTGGCTCTGGATCTCTAGGTTAGGTAATAAGCCAATTAGTCTTAATCTTCATATTGTATCTTCCTGATAATAATACCATTCTTATCCCGATAGTGTTACCATTCATCTAAATAAGTAAAAGAATTTGTTTGTAAAGACTTATGAGGGCACGTTGGCATTAGTGTTCTTCTTAAGACGCTGGCGGAGTAATGGCTACTCATGTAATGGGAGCTCCCTCCTCGCCCAACATGATTGTATTGCATCATTCTCGGCTGCATTCATTGGCAACCCTTGACCCGTTCCTCGTTCAAACCCTACCTCTGCTTCGCTGCAACATCTGCAGTATGAACAGAAGAAGCTGCTGATGTTGATAGAAATGCAGCCCCTCCATGTGCTCTTGCTGCTCTCACCCTTAAGATCAAACACTGGCTACTCCAATTCTTCATCTGATTCATCTGATTCATCATTCATATCCAGAGAAATCTTATCTTCTTGTTTGTGAAATACGTCCACTTCATCAACCATGTCTTTTTTGGTGAAGGATTTGATCTGTTTTTGGCCTGGGTGCTTCCGTCCTTTGTCGTCAACCTCCTGTACTGGGGGTTTCCGTTCTTTGCTAACGAGCTCTTTTCTTTGCTTGCCTCTTCCCATTGCTCCGACATAGTCTCTAGTAAGGCAATATGAGATCTAATCTTGTCTTCTCTGCTCTAGCAACCAGATTTTGTAACCCTCCCTTTTTCTCTTGCTCCCTTGCTTGGGCATCCAACACTGATCTTGAATTAATAGAAAAAACCCAACAAATAAGTGTCTTTCGCATTAAATGAGCCCTACCCACGAACAAAATTACCCCCCATCTCTTTGTCACTCGAGTGAATTTCTACTGAATCAATGTGCCTCTCCCTTTATTTAGTCTGAATCACACTTCTTCTATCTCACTGCAAATGTGCCACCACACTTCCTCTTTTTTTCTGCAAGAAATACGTGCCAATAGGACCAAACCTCCGTGACCAAATGAGATGGGACATATAATATGAACGACAGGATAAACGTGTTGGTTCCAAAATCCTGAATAGTGAGCAAAAAATTTGGAAGGAACTTAGTGCAGTTAGTGAACGATAGCAGGCGAGTGGACGGTGCTTGCTCGTTTCATACATTCTCTTCACTGCTCGTAGAAAAATGGATATTGGCCCTTCATACTACAGCTTCAGCTTCAGTGTCCACTACATGAGCCCGCCATCCAGCGCTATCCATGTGTAGCTGATCGAATT
>ML782226.1:41259-110644 GCA_009831015.1 Picea engelmannii | reverse complement strand
CTGAAGGCTGCGAGGGAGTTTCAAACTCTAGACCTTCTGAGCCATGGATTTCGGCTCACTGTTGTAAACTATAACGATGGGGAGACGTCCAACGAGATGTTATCGTCAGATTAAGGACAAGCCCTACCCGAAATCTCGATATTGTCGGGGTGTTCCAGATTCCAAAATCCGTATATATGATGTTGGTGCGAAAAAAAAAGGGTGGCGGACGAGTTCCCTTTCTACATTCACCTGGTGAGTTGGGAAAAGGAAAATGTAACGAGCAAGGCGTTGGAAGCGGCCCGTATTGCTTGTAACATGTACATGGCCAAGTTTGTTGGAAAGGACGCGTTCCATCTACGTGTTTGTGTTCATCCATTCCATGTTCTCCGTATTAAAAAGATGCTTTCATGCGCTGGAGCTGATAGGTGAGTTCAAGCAACTTATTACCTTAATATCTATTTTTTTTTATATTTTTATTTTGCTGAAATCTAAAACCAGAGCGTTATGTTTTCTTTATTGAATCCTATGGGGTCTGGAATGAATTAATCTAACCCCAATGTCTGGAGTTTAAACCGATAAACCTACTATGTGGAGCTTTATTCTATCAAACTATGAACCCTAGGTAGCGTTTTCGTTTCTATTAAGGTATAAAATTCTCGTGTTTATTCCCTTTGCCTGTTCCAGGGCTTGTTTACTGAGCACATATTTTTGAAATCGATTGATCTTATAGTTCTGTTAATGTGCATCTTTAGTTATTTTTTCCATTGAATATCCTTCCATTCTATTCATGTTGGGTTTAGGTCCTGTAACAACCCTAGTTTCTTTGTTGATACTTTGTGTATCAGATATCTGCAAGTTATGTTTACTCGAGATTACTGATAATATTCTTATATTGAATCTTATTTTAACCTAGTTTGCTTGTTGTATATTAGGAAAAACGTGGGCTATCCTCTATGAAATCTAATGGTTATTTTGGTTATCAACAATCACCGTTGTTGGTCCTAACTCCCGATATGCATTTTCTGAAGATAATTGAAACTTTGTTTTAGTATGTCGAGATGCAGTAGGGGTTGTGAACACTCTATTCATGAGGAAATATCTATCTATTGTATTAAGAGCTGCTCTAATACTTGTTTTTATTATGATATTTGTTTTTACATTTTCAATATGTATTTCATTCATTTTTATATTTGTGTTAAAATTTTTGTGTTTGGTTTGCAGGTTAGGCGGAGCTGGAGCTTGGCCCTTAAGGCTCCAGATTGTGAATGAGGCTCTGATACCATGTGTAGTAACCTAATAAATTTAACATCAATTAATTACACAAACATAACAATAACTTCTACTTGCTTTCAAAAAATTCAATAATTCCTTTTAATTTAGCTCATACGCATGTTAAATTTATCAATGAATAATGATTCCATAACATAAATAAAACAAATACGTAATTTAAAATACCTTGGTCTGGTGCTAACCCTCTGCTTTCCACTTGCCTTGTTGACCTTCCTTCTTCTGCCTTGCCCAACTTGAAGCCACGGACCAACTCTACCCAAAACCGAGTTTCCACCCTGCCAACTGGGACAACTACCTAGCTCCAGGATACCATATGGATATCCTGGCCCCCGTGCCCAAAACCCCTAGCAAACCAATGCACCCTATACTAACCCTTCTCAACTACAAAACTCAAACTCTCCTCTGTGGAAATCCAAGAGAACCCCCGCCAAAATCAAAATCCCCATAGAATGATAATCCATTTCTTCGTAACCTCCCCCGCTCATATCCTCCTTCACCTCCCTTTCTCCTCATTTATTTCCTTATCCTTGCATTCATTCCCTTATCCACATAGTTAATGCCCCTTATCCCATTATTCATGTTCCTTATCCGTTTATTAATGCCCCTTATCCCCTCCGTATACGTAATCTTTAATTTAACAATATAATTTATTAACCCCTTTAATTCTTTACTTAATTAATTAATGAGTCAATTAATAATTAATTAATCATTGACAGTCATGAACAAGTAATTAATAATAATTAATTAGTTACTGTTATTTAAGAAATAATTATTGTTTAGTTAACTTTTAGGACAGTTAGATTATTAAATTAATTATAATTAATAATCCTATACATCTATTTAAGCATGGTAGTTACAATTGATATAACACTTAGATTATATGGTTAAAAATGATTAAATTTCTCTATTACTAATTCACCCCCCCTCTCAGTAATCCAATAGTATCGACAACCTACAGGCTTAGACATATAAATATGAAGACAAATACTTCCTATAGAAGCGAACCCACTTAACATTTAAGACAACAATAAATTCGACCGAGATAAAAGATCGATTCATTTAATAACACTCTTTCTTACCCTAAGAGACTCTAAGAACTTTACGTACATGTAAAAAGAACTTTATGTACATGTAAATTTCACTATTTATAATTACCTCATTTTAAGAGTAGAACAAGTGTGCTAAAAAAAATGCCTTATATTCTCCTTTTAAATTCAAAATATGCAATTTTGAATTGTGAAAAATTCATATTCAAATTATAATGATAATGATGTGGAACAATATTTTAGCTACACTCTCATTGTTATATTGTTATATAAAGGTACATCATCTTCCATTATCTCATTGGACTAGATCACTGTTATCTAGAGGTACATTATCTTCAATTATCATTGGACTAGACAGACAAAGGGACTGTATTAATACAAATGAAAAGTGAGTTGATTTTTAACTCAATAAATTAATATAGATATAAATTTCAAGTAAAGACTATTTTTTTTCCTCTAAAACAGATTTGTATTTTTTTAATTTTTAAATATAAGTATTTTTTATGGTTTTTGATGTTACGTAAATAACAAAAATTCAATGAAATATAATACAATAAAATATAATATGCATAAAATTTTTTTAAATAGTTATATAAAATTATTAATATAATTTTTTTTTATAAATTTAAAAGTTGAGTATGAATTTAAGCATCAATGGCCATCTCCTGTGAAGTTATGAACAGAACAAAACTTTTGAAAAGATCGTATTGATTAAAGAGTACACTAGATCGTATTGATTAAAGAGTACACTGTTAAAGAGTAGTAATATAGAATTCAACAACTATTATAAAATTATGGAAACAAAAACACTTTTTAAACATGATAATTCATTTTTTCAGAAACAAAGGGAATTTTCGTTTAATCTCTTGTGAAGTTATGAACAGAACACAACTTTTCAAAAGATCGTACTGATTAAAGAGTACACTGTTAAAGAATAGTAATATAGAATTCAACAACTATTACAAAATTATGGAAACAAAAAAGCTTTTTAAACATGATAATTCATTTTTTCAGAAACAAAGGGAATTTTTGTTTAATTACGTTTTCAAACCAACCAAATTATTATACAGTGTATTTGCGACACACATTTCTAGTGAAAATGAAATTGAATTCGTATTAATCTACCTGAAATTCTCAAATGTAAAATGTATTTCACAACGCTTAAATGTAATATTAAAATATCTGTATATGTGTAAAAAAGAGAAAGATTGTGATACAAACAATAACCAAATTAAAATAAATAGTACAATGAAAATATTAAATGGCAAGGAGGCATGAAACATGTATGCGTTCATTATAACAAATAAAATGGGGTCTTATAGTTTACAATGTTTATAGTTTGCAACATGTTCCGATACAAATATAACGTGACAAGTGTCATGCTCCAAACATATGACATGGCTAGTCTTATGTATTAGAAAATGTGCCTACCATGGCTGTTGTCGTACACTAGAGAATTTAACAAAACTGGAAAAATATGAAACTTGTTCCCGATATGCACAAAGAGAAAGAAGCTAGAAGTTTGGCAAACCCGAGCATCCATGAGTGTTGTAGGTGAAGACAAACCTTTCTCTACAGGTTAGACAATAGGTTTTATTCAGTTGATCCAACAAAGAGTCGAACATTAGGTCCATACGTCGGTTGAGGGTGCTTTGACTATGAATTTGGTCCTCCAGGCTTAGTCGTATATCAAAGATTAACTAAAGGTGGTCATCCAAAAATCGATGTCAATTGAGTAGAGGCTGCTCAATTTTCCCAACCTTATCCTCGTGAGGAGTTGTGTCTGTATCAAAAGTTGTTGGTGGAATTTCTTCCATGTCTAGTCCACTAGTTCTGTTCTAGGCTATCCAATCTGTTAGTTAGCCAGGGGGGATTTCTTCCTCCACCATGCAGTCTCCTTGCTCCAAAGGTCTGGCTTGGGGTTTGGTGATGATGCAAGGCTCAGGTGGACCTTCCGAAGGCTCCATCTCAAGAGAAAAATTTTCTTCATGCATTGGGCAACTTCCAGGATCAAGCATGGTATCAACAAGGGGTGGAGGCAAATGCGAGACATTAAGAGAAGTAAGAGGAAAATCAATCCAATTCTGGAAAATGACGGGAGAGATGGTGGTTGGAGGGTAGGGTTGCGAGGGATCAACATAGTTACGCCAAACAATGAAGCTATAATACTATGGCCCTATTTTGGGTTTACCACGCTCTCTAGGCATGGTGGAAGAATTGCAGTAGAGAATGGGGGAATGAGGCCAAATATAGCTCTGCTCCAAAGAAAACCAGGATAGAGGTACAATGCTTGTGAGATGGAAACGCGAGAGGGTGACCAACAGAGGTATGAAAACCACATGAGAGTGCTCACAGCAGGATGGCGTGGAAAACAGGGAGAATCAGAGAGCCGATTGAAAATGGAGAATGACAGAATGTTAGAGGGATCTTACCTTCATAGAGTATCGCCATGAAAGTGGAGGTGACACCAACTCGATGTCTAATACCTGCTCCAATACTCTAGCTCTGGTTCTCATGAATAGCCATTAAATTCCCCTGTGGTGAAGCAATGCACTACCATAACTGCAGCGCAAGAGCCCAACTGCAGCGCAAGAGCCCAACGTTCTTCAAATGGCCATCTTTCACCCCCATCCGAGGAAACAGTCTAATTACGTTGAAAGGCATATACCTATTGACAATGGGCACAATTAATCACCTTTTAATCTAAAATTTTAATCTGATGGCTAACAGTTGAAGATGCTGGCATATTCTTAGTGGTCCTCCCAAATCAATGAATGTGATTTACTCTTCATAACTTAGTTGTATTTTTGAATGCATGAGTTAACCTGTTTACTTTTTAACATTTACCTAATCATATTAAGAAATTACTGTATCACTATATGTTTCATTTACATTCATCAGCCATGATTTTAAGTGGCTGCCTTAGTATTAACATCACACTGAAATGTCAAAACATAGTAAAAGCGGTGTAAAGTATAATAAAAATTTTACCCACATCCGAGGAGACAACCTAATATTAACATCACACTGAGATGTCAAAACATAGTAAAAACGGTGTAAAGCATAATAAAATTTTTAAAATTAAAATAGATCTATTTTCTTAAGAACATAAAAGCTTAATCTCAATCCTTCCCTCAGAAGGGCAAAAATCTGGAATATGAAATGTATGATACATATTTACAATACGAACACGATTTCTTATTGAAAATTGCTTAACTCGGGGTGTAAAAATTCAGAGTTTCCTCCAGGAAAATAGGATCGAAGCAATCTTTTTAGTATTCTTTCATATCAGAAATCTTAAAAATTATGTTACAGAAGAGTTAATCTTAAAAATGATGTTAAAGCCAAGTTTTTTCAGATTGCGATAAAATCTATTATATGTAATGTTCAAAGATAGTTCGCTTAGTACTTTAGATGTTTCTACGCTTTAAACAATTGTTTAAAGAGGTAGACTTTTACACCGTTTAGTTGTTTTTAGGCTTTAAGCTATTGATTAAATAGTTTCCTTAAAGAGGAAAGCATCTTAATCAATTAAACTCAATTATAAATCTTACTCCAAAACTGAAAAAAAAATCAATCTAAATAATATCCATAAGAAAACTAAAATTTCTTATACTCGTTCCAATTTTTTTTTTTCCTCAACCTTTAATCTTACTCCCTACTTACTATCCCCAACCTTTTTTCCTGCGCAAATACAAATACAGTTGTTGCATTAGTGACTTATATATAACCTAGTAGAATACTCACTCATTGTTGTCAAACTCAGAGGCAGAGATGCAAATACGCAAGCAGAACAATGATGCGAGAAATTTTAGTGGGGTTCTGTTATTCTTATGAAAATTCATCACTCATATATAGATCACAAAGAAATTAAAATACAAAACGTATCTGAAAGGATCTCCTGGATCTCTAAGCAGGTTGGTTAGAAAACAATAACTCAACTGAGAGACTGACTAACGTCTCGCTGAACTAATTTTATTTGCTGGCAGTCAAGGGCACAGGGAGATTAATTCTATCAACTGTGAAAATAAAGAGCCAGAAAATCAAGAGATAAAGCGCAGTTAGTACAGCAGGGAAAGCAATCAAAACGAATATGTCCGTAATGAAACGAACCTCACAGCGAAGAACATTATTGTACGCAGTCCGAAATACATAACCTGCATAGAGATCGGAGATGATAGATCGTAGATATTTGGTAGGTCCAGGTTTGTATATTAGGGTTAGAGTCCAAAGCAGACTAAGAGTAGTAGATCTGGATGGACTCTAAGCAAGCAATACCTTTTTTTTACAAACATAATCAATCATGACTTGAACTCTGACAAGGGCTATATTAACTAGATGTTGGTGAACAAAACACACAGCAATTGACATCCGCCCATTTTACTTTTCTTCTGCCCAGCAACACACCCGTTTCTATAGATTTCATTTGAGGCCTGACATGAAAGGCACAGCAAAATATGTAGCCAACAAGAACTTGCCAACTCTCTTCATATCATGAAATCTTTTACATGATTTTCTCACATCTGCAGATTATGAGTTGATGTTGGCAAGTCATCCTTGGCTCCATCACGTGTTGTGGCCCTTCATGCAAGATCCCACATGAATCCTGATCCTCTGAATGAAGCGGCCGCTGGTGCTGACCCCTGATCAGAAAAGCGAGAACGAAAGCGAGTGTTTTACGCAGTAATTGAAACGTCACAAACATAATAGAAAGAGTCCCCACTGCAAAATAAATAGATAGAGTCCCCACTGCAAAAGAAAATAATAATAAAAGACTGTGTCATAAATAGAACGAGTACCTACTCCAAAGGAAAATAATAATAAAAGAGTTGACAATAGAAAGGGATCTTTACCCTGTATATATGAAATAATTGACAATAGAAAAGAAGTGATGTAAAGTCTGGTTGTTACGTGACGGATCTCTATCGTCTTGTGTTTAGGGGAATGGTTTTAATTAACGTGTTAGAATGTACGTTTTATCCTTTATTATTATAATTTTTCAAATTAATTTATAAATATTGTATTATTTATAAAAATTAAATAGTATATACTATGTTGTAGGAGTTTCAGAAATGTGAGAATTTTGGGAATGTGGATAAGAGTGTTCAGAACGAGTAGAAGTTTCTCTCAAATTTACAGGAAACTTGAATTTGAGAAGAATAATAATATATATTAAAAAAATATAAAAAATATTTTAGATTACAATGTATAGAGATATTGATACATTTTAAATCTTATTTCAATAAAATTGAAATTCAATTCAAAACAATGTTTCTCCTATTGCAACAATTACAATATTAAAATTATTAATTTAATTAGTGCTAATAATTATATGAATATATTTAACACAATAATGAAACTTTAATATCCATAAATATTCCATTAGAAAATGAGAAACAAAATTGGAAATACATATATACAATTTTAACATCTTTTTAAAATTAAACTTTACATATATAAACTTTAAACATCTTGGTACATTTGAAGCATTATTCTTGTTTATTGAAAAAAACAAAATAGTACTACTCTTTTAATATGAAAATATTGAAGCATTATTCTTGTTTATTGAAAAAAACAAAATAGTACTACTCTTTTAATATGAAAATACAACAAAAGTCAATGATGTGGTTGGTTGATATCAACTAGAGAGTGGAGCAAATGTTTGTTGTCGATAGGGTATTGATTTATTCACTTTCATGTTTAGTTTGGGCTTGAAGGAAAACATAAATGCATTAAAAAAAAAATCATATCCACTAAGATAAAGTGAATATTATTAAGTTTTTTTACTTTACTAATTTTTGAAATAATATTTATAATAAAAATATTTGTAAGAAATTATGTATTTGTGATAAAGGAATTAATATATTTACATTTTAATTTAATATAATTTTAATTTAAAGCTATTCTTTTAAAACATTGGTTTCCAAGCTTCCATTTTTTTTTATGTTGAAGCTCTCAAAAAACTCCCAAGTTCCCAAAACAGTTCCCAGCCAATTAAAAACATTCCCAACTAATTCAACTAGATGTAGAAAATATATATATATATATATATATATATATATATATATATATATAATTTTTAAATTCCTTTAAATTTTAAATATAAATCAATACATCATCGCCTATTCACCAGTGTATACACGTTATCAGAAGTATATCATTCTTTGCTAGTTTCGAAACCTATTTCGTGATTCTTTTACATTCTAAGCTATCTACTTCGTTCGTCCACACAAATTTTGATACCCATATTACTATACTAAATAATTAAAAAATCGTTTTCTCCCGTTCGGATCGCAAGTCGCGACGAACACGCATATTGATTTAGTCATTCATCAAAGCTTCTCTCCCTCGCCTGCAGTTGAGCCACCCATGGCGGTATTTCGAAATTTGAACATAATCTGTAATTTGATACCTATTGTGACGTACCCATCTAATGAATTTTATGTCTATGGCTGAGTAAGTGATTCCGACGCTTGACATGAATATGTACGTATTTGAAATGATCCAAATGTTCTTGTCAATGTCACATTTACAAACAAAGTTAATTTCTTTTATCAATGTCACATTTACATACAAACATGTACAATGTGTTAATTTCTTTTATTTCAATTTAAAATAGGATATAAATTTATTTTAGCTCTTGATTATCACGTGTTAATAGCAATTAAGTATTTGAAGGGGAAATCTTTCTTTTAGTAGTTTTAATTTAAAAAATGTTTTTATCTTGAGAGATTTGATCCCTGTAGAGTATAGACTCATCTTAACTAGGTTTCTACTAAGTTGAGAAGGATCAAATTTCTCGATGCAAACCCCTTTTAATTATTTTTAACTAAAAAGATTAGAGCCTACATATACAATTTTCATTTATTTACTTATTATTATTGTTATTGAAAAGTGTTAAGATGGATATGCAATGGTGTCAAATCCATGTTGAACAATGTTGACTAGGAAAGGAATTACACATTTTCCTCATATTGAACAACACAATATTGAAATGTTTTAAACACAATTTTTTTTTCACTTTAAAGTGTTATGGATACATTGAAATATTTTTCACCCACATTGAAATAATTTTTTTGTTACCTCTTTTTTTTAAATGCCACAATTCAACTCCATATTAAACATCTCCCTCATACTTTGAAGTAGAAAGGACCTATCAACAATCTTTACTGTCAATTACTTTATATCTCTATATATAAAACTGATACAAATTATTTGATTAAAATGGGCATTGAAAGATTTTTTTTGGTGTTTATATTGTTTTTTAAATACAATTTTTTTTACTATAAAAATATTTTTTTTAGTGTTAATATTGTTTTTTAGATACAATAAGAACATTTTTACTTAAAATTTATTTATATGTGTGATACTAAGAGTTGAAAGAATTACACATTTAGTTGGAAATTAGAAAGAATCTATTAATAAGAATTTTTTATATCTTTATATAAAATTGATATAAATTTTAAAATTATTTCAATTAAGATGAACATTGGAATATTTTTTTTTTTTAAGTAAAAAGTTTAATATATTAAGTTCCTTCTAAAGGCAAAGGGAGTTCCAAAATACAGAAATGGTCCTACTATAATTACTGGGATGCTCCAACAGAGGGGAAACAATCCGAGTCAACAGATTAGTCAGCATAAGCATAGTAATAAACTATAAAAAAAGTAGTGTTTAAGACAGCGTGGACATCCATAAAAAATGAAAAACCAGCTGACATCCACATGTAACCTGGCTAGGTGGTGTTGAGATCCCCTATCCATGGTTCCTCTTTGACAAACGTCGTCTCGTTGCCCCACTGCACCTCGACCTCCTCCTTGGTCTCAGTTCCAAGGTCGTGCCTCGCGGTGTCCTACTCCGCCATGGTCGCGCTCCCAGCCCGTTTCAATTCAGACTCTGTTGCACACTGCATTGCGACATCCCCAACTGTGGTAGCTGCCTAGGGTGCCTGCTTCGATGTCGCGCACGCCTTGTCCTCTCCTTCAGCCGCATCTGCTTCGGGTTCCTACCTAGAGGTTGCTCCTTCCGGGGTCGAGAGGAAAGTCTCATGCATCGAGGAGAGGAGCTGAAGGAAGAGTGCCACCTTTTCATTTGTAAGTTGCAGCCGAAATTGCAGGTCCTCCACCCCCTGGCGAAGTTCGAAGATGAGGCCATAGAGGATGGCCAAATTGTCTTTTACCTACTCGCCATTAGTGGTGTCAAAGGAGGGGAGCCTAGAATTCCCATGCTTCCACGTAGAAGGTGGTTGCTCGTCTCCTAAGTCTCGTGGAAAAGCCGAGCGAGGAGGATGGGTCGGTTCATTCACAGGTGGAGCAAGGAGGAGATGCAAAGATGAGCATGGCAGCTGAGGAATAATTTCTAGGCTATTGATGCTCGCTGTCGACGGAACGGGAGGGGTATTGTTGTGAGGCGCGGCGTGGAGGTGAAGGGATGAGCCAGTGGGAGGCGGAGCGGATGAAGAAATTGAAGGTTGACGAGGTCTCTAGGGAGAACCCCGCCGTGGCCTCCCTCTCAAACGCTTCTTATGGTTAGGCATAGGGCGCACGCAGCAGAGGTCGTAGGGTTGGGTGTAGAAACGAGCCATCGGGGACCAGTGGACGCTATCAAAAGACGACCATGGCAGCGAAGGGGAAAGCCCTTCAAACCACCAGCAGAGACAGTGAACGGAGACTATTAAAAGAGCCATAAGAGAATGCGGAGGCCGAGAGTGTGCATTAACACCCTTTCCCATCGTTATAAGAGCGTATTAAAGCCGCAGGAGGGTGGCAGACGGTGGCACGATCCCATCACATGGCTTCGTGCCCCGTTGGCATATGTCGTCCTCCAACATGCGCCAAGTGGTCTCCACTGACACCCCATCCGAGGAAACATTGGAATATTTTAAATACTACATAATAATTCAATTTTTAATATTGAAGGAACTACACATCTCTCATAATATTTTATAGTAAGCATCTTTCAACGAAACAAAATCTCATTGGAAAATTTAATTTCTCATCATTACCATTATAGTTGTATAATTGTTTTATATTTATAAAAAAATTATTAAATTTATTTATATAAGTATTGAGACTTACTAAATGCGATGTTTAATTCATGAGCTTGATGAATACATTATACATTCCACATGAGTAAAAAAGGATTAACTCGAAATTAGAAAAGCTCAACGAAAAGAGCTTGTCAAAATGAGTGACATGAAAAACAAAGTTTTATAAAAAATTCCATCAAAGAAAAGTAATTATTTCAGGAGTTGGATTTGATGGGAATCATCAAAAGTCTTATGGTAAAACCGATCAAAGAAATACAATTTTCTTTGGAAGTCTGATAGCCTGTCCATTTATTTTTTTTGCCTTTTTCCAATTTGGCTTCCCAATGAGAGCCAAATTTTGAAAAAACACATAAATTAGTGAAGTTATACAAATATGATTGCACAAATGAATTCAATAATCTCCAAAATTCCCGATCTCAACATTTTCAATTTTAGTTTAAAAATAGAAGGCAGATTCCCATAAACCACTACTATACATTATGGACTTATAAATGAAAAAAAAAAAGCGACTCGTGGAATTTTAGTATTATTGTGATCGCCGAGGCCATTTCACTTTCCGTCTGGGTCTCTCTTGGCAACCTCTAACATTTTATTACCAGAAATGTAAAAACAAATATGCAGTAAGGAAGAAAAGGAAGATAAAAATACATATGCACAGTGACAAGGATGAGTATATTAGAAAGGAAGTATGAGGGTTTGATTTGATCAGGTTAAGCGATCCGGATTCTTGGCTCCTTCCCAAGATTCGGACGTTAGGCCTGGCACCGAGGTTATCGAGATCATATTAACCATAACTCTACCTTAAAAGCATGTTGTTTGATTATTCTTAAACATGTGAAAAAAAGACTCACCCACTTCGTGATGTGAGAAATTACAATGGGTTTTTAATATATATATATAATATAATATGAATGAGAATGTACTTTCTCAGTCTATTTGATTCATGTAGAACATTGCCGATTAAAATGGGAGTAATAAATTAATTATTTGATGTTAACTGGATAAAAAGTAACATTGGGTAATTAAAAATTGAATTGAAGAATAAAGTGACTAAAACCTTATAACTTTAGCTTAATTACAAGTAAAAAGGTACAATGGTTAGCAAAAAGATAATAAAATAATATATGAAAATTCATTATGTGATTAGGTTGATGATTATTTTGATATTGGTTTGGACATTTTTTTTAGAACTTTTGGGGGTTTGATGTAAATCTTATTTTGGATTGGTTTTGGTGGTGAAAGATTAGAAACCTACCTTGGCCATTTGGAGAGGAAGATTATTCAGATATTCCACTTGTAATTATTGTTGAAGATTATTCATATATTCGACTTGATTATTGTTGAGTAGTTGGATTCAGATTTTGAAGCAATCATAGGTTTATAGAAAACATAGTTCTTCTTATGCAGGTTCAGATACACTTGGAGGCCAATTCGTTTGAGTAGAGACCGTTTTTTTCTTGTTGGCATGAGTTTTTTTGTCGATGTCCTGAAATCTATTGGTTGTGGGTGTCGTTCTGGTAAGAGGACCCAGTTTTCTGGTTGAGGAGGGGTCGATTTGTCTTGTGGGATGCGTTTCTTTGTCTTGGGTCGAGTGCCTTTGTGCTAGGCGAGTTTTATTATTGGAAGGGGCTGAATCTTCTCTGTTGAGGTCGATTTAATAGTGTGGAGATGGATTTCTTGTGGGAGGGTAATCTAGCTCTTAAAAGAGGTCGAGATTCCCATTGTTACATTCACATTTCTTTAACGAAAAATTTATCTCCTTTGTGGAGGTCGTGACTCCCTTGTCCTGGCTTCGTTTTTCAAGGAGAGAGACATGTATCGTTGTTGGGAAGTCGTGGGGCTTGTAGAGGCCATTTCTTTATTTGTTGGCAGCGTGGGACAGGTCGTTTGAGCAATTTCCTACAACACCATATTCCCTTGTTCTATTAGATCTGGACCATCTTATGTATTGAGGTCAAATTTATAATAAAATCACATTATTTCTTGTGGTGTTTATTTGTTGATCATAAGGTTTTAGCTGTGTTATTTCTCTTGGTACTTGCTGTAAACATTTGCATGTAATATGAGAACTTTAGTGGTCATAAAACTCTCAAACTTCCGTTGAAACTACACTTATAAATCAAACATAAAATATACAACTTTATAACAGCAGTAACAAGCACCTTATACAATAGTTTTGGGGGTTGTTGTCAAAGTGTTCGACAATAATTCTGCACAAGAGGAACTATATCAGCAACCATAAATTAGATCAGCAACAATAAGTGGTCTTTACAAAGTGTTTAGAGGGTGGTAACCAAGTGTTTGACAAAGCTCCACACAGTAAATAAGTCTAAGAAAACTACAAAAAACAAAAAGGGAGTTATTATAGGGGATTTGGGCATAATAACAAAGTGTTTGACTAAAGTCCTTAGCCAAAAACACTTTAGGATATTGAATTAACAAAAAAATATTTATAATATCCATAAGGAGGGACATTACAATGGTATCAAAGATAGTATTCCTTCCAATTTGTGTATTTAGCGGAGTTGAATCTTAGGTACAAGTGTCCCTTGTTGTCTAACTAATCTTTGAGAACCCATTTGAACCTCCTCAGAGAGGTGGCAACCCTCCTACAACTCAGATTTATCAAATCGTTAGCGTTTGCAACGCAATTTCAGTATTCGCGCAAAATTTCTTGAAGGTGATGATTTCAACTTTTCTGTAAAATGGCAAACTGGGTTGGGTTGATTTTTAGTCAGCAAATCAATTATATTATGATTCATCTTCACAAAATATATTAGAAGAACCTAGATTGGAATTTAAAATTTATGATGAAAATATGATTCTACTATGTACTAATTTGTTGTAATCTGTTTCAATTTAGTTCGCAACACACAGTCAAGATTTTAGTGCATAGTTATGTTTGCAGTGCACAGTCAAGTTTGCGGCACATAGTTAAGTTTGGAGTGCATGGTCAAGTTTGAAGTGCACAATTAAGTTTCCAACGAACAATTAAGTTTGTAAAACAATATTGGTGCTAACATATTCTAAGGAGCGGTTTGCTTGCAAGTTCATAGATGGTCACATTTAGGACAACATGTACATAGTGGTGGATGAAATCATCTATTACAATGGTAGCATATAAATGGTTCCAGAGTCCATTCTTAGAGAGGATATCATGAGCGTTATGCAGGATACACCCTTTGAAGGACATCATGGGTACTTCATAACTTACCAGTAGATCAGAGAGAAGTTATCATGGAAGGACCTCGAGGACGATTTGTTGAGATATTTGAGGGAGTGCATGACTTTTCAACAGAACCAGTCAGAGGTGTATGTCAGAGAATGCATTTATTTCATTGACCGTCCGTTGACAAAGTTGTCACAAGTTGGTGGACCAACGTAGCATAGTTTTTTTTTAAGAGAGGTGTTTAGAATCGATGGGTTTTCAGAGTATGTTTACAGTGTTCGGGACAACAAATTTTCCAGCATATTTTGGTAGGGGTTATGAGGATAGCATGAATAAGGTTTTTTCTTAGTACTTTCTTTCCATCAATTAGATGTGAGACTTGGAATATTTGGTTTCAAGTAGTTATTAGTATAGAAACATGGTATTTGGTCGGGTTGAGGGATGGTTGAGACCTAGTTTGGTTGCAGGTTCTACGAGGTCATTTGATTGGTCTATTTTAGTTTTGGGATGTATCAAGAGGATATTTTGGCATGCATTTTATATGGTAGGAAAAAAATTATATCTCCTAACCTAGGATAGGGTATGGAAGTGGACTTCCAGTCCTTGAATTGACTGAGGTACATTTGCAGAAGATGATCCTTGATAGTGAGGATGGTTCTTCGACACATTACAGTTTGGGGGTCCATGAGAGGAGGATGCTTTCTAGGAATGAGAATCATATATTTGTGATCAGAGAAATGCAACATCAACATGGTGGATCCTTTATTGGGATATCATGGGACCTGGGACTTCATGGTTTAATAGTTTGGAAGATTGTACAGGTGCGATAGTTAATTTTAAAAGGAGTTAATTTATATAATGCATTGGACTGGATTCCTAGGAGTGAGATTCTATGTAGGATGAAATGAGCCCTTACTATATGTTATTCTTCTCTTAATTGATGGCATTTAGATGGCATGTTTCTTTATTAAATCACAATATCGTGAGCAGTAGGTGCTCTACATCATTCATATTGGTTTGGGACCCTGGGGTCATTCTCATTTTTTGTTAGGTTCTGCTTGTTTTGGGTATGGTGGTGTTTTCATTGCTTGAGGAAAAGTAATCTTAGGAAAGGAGGACTATAATTTCCACTTCCAAATGATCACCCTAGGAGGATGACATGTTGGACTATTTTATTTTTGTACACCACAATCGATTAAAAAGGGGATTAATAGATTAACCATTTAATTTCAATTGTAGGAAAAAGATACTTTATAAAGTAACATTGAATAATTAAAAAGTGACTTGAAGAATAAAGTGAATAAAACCTTATAAAGTCAATTTAATCACTTAAGTGAAGTAAAAAGATAAAAGGGTCATAAAAAATGTGACAGGGATAAAAGAAATATGATAGTTCATTCTCTCATTACGTTGATGACTATTTTGATATTAGTTTGGAGATATGTTGTATCCTTTGGGGGTTTGGATTAAACCCTAGTTTTGATTGGTTTCGATGGTGAAAGATTCCATTGTATCTAAAAAATGTTTTGGTGGTGAGAGACCCGCCTAGCCATTTGGTAGGGAATATTATTCTTATCTTCGAGTTGTAATCATTGTTCGGAAGTTGGATCCAGATTTTGCAGCAACATGGGTTTACAGAAAACATGTTTCATCTTATGCAAGATGAGATACACTTGGAGGCCAATTTGTTTAAGTAGAGATTGATTTCTTTTTGTTGGGATGATTTTTCCTGTGGTTGAGATGAGATCTATTGGTTGTGGGGGTATTTCTGGAAAGAGGGTTGAGTTTTCTGGTTGAGAAGGATCGATTTTTCTTCTGTGCCTAATTTCTTTGTTCTTGGTCAAGTGCCTTTTTGCTAAGTGAGTTTCATTGTTAGAAGGGGATGAGTCTTTTATGATAAGGTCGATTTAATAGTGTCGATGCATATTTATTTTGGGAGATTTTTCTATCTCTTAGAGGAGGTCGAGATTCCCATTATTGAAGTTGTATTTCTCTAATATAAATCATATCTCCTTTGTGGAGGTCGTGACTCCCTTTTGTTGGAAATGTTTTTCAAGGAGTGAGTCATATGTATTTTTTCAGAAGTAGTAGGGCATGTATAGGCCATTTATTTATCAATTGGCAGCTTGGGAGAGGTCGTTTGATTCCCCAAAAACCATCTACAACACCATATTCCCTTATTTTATCAGATCTAGACCATCATATGTATTGAGTTCACAATTATAAAAAAATGATATTATTTCTTTTGTTTCTTATTTGTTGATAATGGTGTTTTAGTTGTGTTATTTCTCTTAGTACTTGATATAAAATTTTGTATGTAATATGTGAAATTTAATCAGAATCCAACCCTCAACCTTCCATTGAAACTACACCTAGAAACCAACCAACAAACATACAACTTGTAAATACTGAGTCGTTATGACTACATGCGATGCAAAGAAAGTGCGATTTTGTTTTCTTGTTTTGAGAAAGAAGGCAATCAACGACAACAATTAATCAACACAACTTGACAACGAACACAATTGATGGATTCAGAAAACATAAAACAACGACCCAACATACTAGAACATAATGCAACTAGATGAAACATGTGATAATCAATAGATAGATAAAAGCAACTACGCACCTGACACAAGCAAGGCAAGGCCTATAAGCTAAAGGGAAACATCAACAATATCGTCACAACGGCTTCGATGATTAATAACTATAAACCTCTATGGTGAGAAATCCAATATCATTAAGGCGTTACAACACCAAGTACCAACCTCAATTACAATGAACCATACGCCCACATCGAGAAGCACACGACTCTGTACAGGTTATCATTCACATCTATCAATCAGGGCAGACAATGATCCCCTCATCAAGAATCATGCCATCACAAGGCAACAGACGTGACTGTAACCATGACACAACATAACATATCTATACTTTTAAACCAAGCAAACTCCCTTATGCTAGGAGACCAAATTATCTGTCAATAAATAAGTGAAGACTACAAGAAAATTTAATTTCTATTGCCACCTATGGCAACACTAAATAATTGATTGATAGAAAAATTAACTCAACAATGTAGGAATACTGGAGTAACAGATTTTACTAACATCGAATATACCTATCTATGAGAAAATAATGGCCATACACCAGGCTTAAAGAGTCGGTCTATGAAAATATAGATGGAATTACGATCTAGTTCTTCTTCTTAAGGTTTTACCACGTTCATTGGTAGATACGAGTTTGAAATCCAAACAAATTAATTTAATGAAAAGGATATTTAAAAAATGATAATATCCACATAATCTAAAAGGGGAGAAAACAACTATACTCATCCACTAGAATTGATAATACATTTATAATTACTCCTCTAAGTTTTAAAATTAAAGATAACTAATTTTCAATAGGATAATAGGAGTAATCGATTTGCAAGGTTTTAAATTCCAGAGTCCTTCAATGTAATGGATAAAAGAGAGTGAAAATAATTCCTCACTGGACATAACCTTGAATGGTCTATGAGCACCTTCCCTGGATTGGGCTCTATTTTTGTTTTTGTTTTGTTAAGATGATCTCTCGATCACTACTCAACCATCCACAATTTCTATACAAGAAATGAATCTCTCCTCTCTAGATCAAGGATTGTGATAGCATACAAGGTCGATGATAAATAATCGATTGGTCAATATCGTTGGAGATTAAGAGCATATAAATGCATAGGAAATAAACTATTAGTAAAAAAAAAATGGATATCTAATTAAAGGATGCCATTGATGTGTGATTTCTTACTATTAGGTAAATAACTTTTACCCTCAGCAAAACCAAATGGAAAAAATATCTCATTTTTGAAAAAATGAGAACAAGGATTTATAACCTGCCACCAACTCATATTTACTTCGTCGTTTTTCTTTGTAAATTTCAATAACATTAAAATTTCCTTTAATGACCTATATCAAGATCCGTCCAGCTTACTTAGTCGACTTCTAACTCAGTCTAACAATATTATCGTTGAGTAATAATAAAGGGTTGTCTAGCTATCTATATAAAAAGGGGCAATATGTGTCATATATATATAATCAATGTCATATAATAATCATTGTCTATATATATAATCGATGTCATATAATAATCATTGTTTATATAATCACTATCAAATATATAGTCGTTTTCATATATAATTGTTGACTATGTAACCATTGTCTTATATATAATCATTGTCGTATATCGTTGTGTAAATAACCATAACTATTTGATAATAATATCGCTATGAAAAAAAAAATATGGTCCATATGATCATTGAGTAACTATATGATCCATATGAACCATAAATATCATTGGGTAAATAACAATATGGATGAAATTTACTGAGGATAACAATCGATTAGGCTCCTGACCGATTCCTCCAGCACAGACTAATAACTTAAGGATAAGGGTCAGAAAAAAAATAAAATTGTTCGTATTAAATCAACAAAAACAACCCAGAGAAGTCGTTGCAATCAGAGTTGGGGTTCTCCATGGGAAATCATTTCAAAATACAATGAGCATAAGGTTGGGATGAATCTAAGTTCTCTAATCATAAAATTATGGGCTCATCAAGACAATTTGTTGAAGATAAAAATGAAATCTATGGATAGTGTTATGTTCACTAAAACATAAACTTTAACACAGTAGAACTACATTACTAAAGGTGCAGGAAAAATATTTAAACTACCATTCAATACAAATATACCCATGCGTACTGTAGCCAAATGTGAAATCTCTGAGTCGTTTTCCCATGAGCGCTCCATCCAGCTTCCGCTTGACTTCCATTGTGACTTCATCGGTACCTCCCAGCCAACGCTAGGGGTACACTTCTTCCCCCTAAGCCCCCCGAACCTTAAAAGGGCCACACACACAATACCAGAGAATTATAGCATCCAATTCCCGTTGCAAGTTCAAGCTACCACTCGTTACCTCAGCTAGGTATCCCAATTCCCACAAGAGAAAGTCTAGTCAAGATAAAATTTCAGCAGCGTAACGCTACGTAAAAATATGAGATCCATACTCCTACTCCTACATCCTTTTTATACAGTTTTCAAGTAATTATTTTCTCAAATTCTCATTAAATTATTTTTTTATTAAATTAATTTCGAAAAACCTCCCATGTACACATGTCACCCGATCCCCTAGATACACCATAAAATCAATTTTATTAATTAATTAAATATTCATATTTCCCTCACCCACCTAAAAGCATTCCTAAAAATAGTCCTCAGTGTCCCAATATTCCCTTACAATTCTTAAATGACTTAAACCTTACTTAATTGCTAGTTGAGTTCATAAATAGAAGGTTTTCAAGGCAAGATTCTTTACTAAGTTAGACATTCATTTTTTTCTTTACGTTTCCCCTTTTCTTTTAAGTTTCCCTCTTTTGTCATTTTTAACTAAAAATCAATTTAGCAAGTGTAGATAAAAAAAGACATTTACCCTTTTTTCTCTTTAATTAAAAATTAATTTTAGCAAGTGTAGATAAAAACAACCATTTACCCTCTTTTCTTTTAAACTAAAATTCAATTTAACAAATGTAGATAAAAACAACTATTACCCCTTTTTTAAAATTTAGTCCTCCATTATAATTTTGACTTTAATAAATAAGTTTGAATTTCTTACCCCCCCTTCTTCTTACATGTTTATTTATTATATATATATATATATATATATATATATATATATATATATACCACATGTTCTACTTAGACCTAGGTTTTAATTTCACTAGGCTCGGGGACATTTTTTATTAGGAATTTTTTTTAAACCTTACTTATCACATCATTCATTTTAAGGCTGACTAGGTTTATTCACTTGTTAGTTAAAATCGTGGCATGACCTTCAAGACCCACTATGTGCTCCAAGGGTTCAACTCGCCTCTTTCCATTTTCCTTGCGCAACATGCCCTTCAAGACGAACTACATGCTCCAAGTGTGCCACTCTCCTCTTTCCATTTTCTTTTCTCGAGGTGCCCTTCAAGGGTGCCACTTGCCTCTTGACTAAATTTGGTAGATGTAAAACCCCTGGAGTCAATACTCTACAAGGTGATATTGTGGGAGACTAAAGGCCTCTAAGGAAGAAGGCCCATGTCTTATTGCCTGCCCATTAGAATCATCGTCAATGATTGTCACAGTCTTCCTATACGACATCATGGGTCTTCTCAGACTAGGTAATCATTAACCTACAATTTGAGCCACAACAACAGTGCTAGTAGGTTGTGGTAAGGCTACTGCCACACCTCTCTTTCAATGTCTCTGGTTGTTGTGTGTTACCCCTCTACTCCAAATGTGAATCTGGTCGACAAGTGATTGCTAGCGTGCATCCAACAACGAATCATGTCAGCAATAATAATCAATCATCATAACATATAATCATATGTAGATTTGTCAAATCCACAACATTCATCCCTAACAGTCCACTCCCTAACTTGATCTGGAGTCCAAGGGGTTTCATTGATGCCTCTGCATCCTCAATATTTGGGGTCCTACACACTTAGGAGAATCCAGTCAATAGCACATGTCTACGTAAATACAACAAAGTAACATATTATCGAATCCACAGTATCTCATAATCATAATTAAAATGACCAATAGTATAATAACCCGGATCACTTGCACACAAGTGTCCTCAAAGAATAAGTTTGCTTAGTGCACGCAAGAGCGGGATGTTACACAACTTCATAACAACAGTTAAAATCAAGTTAAACAATGGTTTGGGGGGTTGTTGTGGAAGTGTTTGATAGTAATCCTCAACCAAAGGAATCATGTCACCAACCATAAAATTAGTTCAACAACAAGAAGTGATATTTACATAGGGGTTGGAGGGGTCCAACCAAGTGTTTAACAAATATCCCCACTAGAAATCAATGTAAGAACTATTGGAATACTCAGAGGGGGGGTGAATCGGTATTAGTAACTTTTTATCATTTTTAAACACAATATGAAAGAATTTAATACATCAACAATTTATCACTTATGATTTCATTCAATATACCATAAACATGTAACCAAAAATATTTTATGTGGAAAACCAAATGTGAGAAAACCACATAATGCTTTCTTATATATCAAAATATTACATTTGTATGAACCACCAACTTCCAAAATTCTCCAGCACCAACTCGAAGGAAGCACCAACTCCATGATTTACAATCTTCGGCCTAAAGGAAGCTACAACTCCCTATATTATCCATCTCCAACTGGAATCAGAGTCCAACCCCTTAGTTTATAGGATCCAACCTAAAGGAAGCTACAACTCCCCTTCCTTGCCCCTTCCTTCCTCCCTTGAATATAAGTTGAGGCTCAACATATCACTGTTACTATCACTGATAATTAATGTCATTGATACTGATACAAGATCATCATGAAAACCAAATCCACCTCAATAAACACATAATACTGATTCCAATATCACCAAGAACATTTCTCACAACATATGCCAAACATCACAAAGACATTCCTAATCATCTACCATAATCTCCAAGATGTACAACAAATCATGTGTTATGTCCCTCAAGATATGCCTTAAATAATATACCATAAAATCAAGATGAAAACTTCAATACATATAGAATATCATACCTTTATATCATATCATAACTTGATGCATAAGATCACATACAAATCGACTAGAAAAAAATAGGGTATCTCCTTATTCAACCTTTCCTTGAGCCTCGCTAGACCAAACTGGGAAACTCGTAGGGCCTCGCTTCATGATCCCTATGCAACATATGGGGGCCTCATGTGACAAAATATACCAAACCTGCAGGGGTCTACTCAATTAGGGTTAAAAAAACCCTTCTCCAATCTACAGCTCCAAGACTTCCTTCTTCTCACTCCCCCTCTACCTCATACTTTCTTAATTGCTTACGTGATTTATCAAATGAGAGGATTTTTAATGTTTATTTATATTGTTCCAAGTAACTCCTTTATTTGAATTTAGGGAAAAGTTATAACTTCTTATTTCCAATCATTTTTCTCATTTAATTAACTTTTGGGCCAACTTGTAACTCCTTGTTGCAACTATTTAGGGGCTTCCTAACCATACTTCGGGGCTTCATATTTAAGAGGATATAAATTCTCAATTGTGAGTAACCACTTGGCATTCCACCTACTATTTGAAACGACATAATGAGTATTATCCATCTATGAGAGATTTTCATGTATTTGCAATGTCCTTCACCCTCATTTTCTCCATTCAACTTCAGGATTAATGACCACTCCTCTAGGGATTCATAACTACTTAACCAATTAACCATACATCAAAGGATTCTTGTAGACTTCTTGAGAGAGTCTTCCCATGGGGGGCATGCTTAAAGGTACGCCATAAGGGGGCCACTTTGGAGACTTTTTCAAATACACCCATTACTTATAGAGTCTTATGAACTTCTTCTATGATTGACATCAATAAAAACCATTTTTCAAACAAAATCCCCCTTTGGAATTGATGGAAACACTCATACTCCTCCTGTGATCATTTTTCCCCTTGTCTTCATGCTTTCTCCCATTGTCTTCATGCTTGTTAACTTTCTCTCCCAATTTCATTCTTCCTCTCCCCATTTGAAATCAATGGAAAAAGGGTAACTTCTTTTGACGATTCCCCATTGTCTTCTTTGCAATATGTTGTGTATATTAATGTGGGGTTCCTCGTGTAACCTACTAATATATATTAAAAGCGTTCATGTCAAAGTTCCTTCGTTACTTGACTTCAAATATGAATGGCTTGTCATGTCTTTACTGAGCATAAATCAATGACATATAATCATTCAATAAGTTCCTCCTGACAATATAATTCCTTCTGATGGTTTCTCTCCCCCTATCTCGCTATGCATGTTATAGATTTCATTCCTGTGACTACTTGGTTCCACCTGTCAATATTATTCTTTTTGTTAGACACATTCTTTACTGAAAAATCCTCTTGATGATAATGCCAACGAGTCCATCTCCCTTTATGCAATTCCTAGTGATTTCACGATTTCATCCATTATCATGTTTATTGTCTAGTTCTATTCAAGTGTTGTCTTCTATAACTTCCAAATATATCATGAATTCATCGTTGTTTATATGTCATAAAACTCTCCATGACTCTTTTACTCAACTTCACACAATGTAGATTACTCTGCCACCTCAATATTTTGATATCTTTCTCAAATCTGTTGCAACTGATCAGTGCATATTCCTACTTCTCAAGCTAAATCAAATGTTTCCACTAGTCTACTCTATCTTCAAATCAAACTCTACAACTCTGGACAAGGATGTTTTATGAAAACTACTCCTTAATCAACCAATATTTCATGAGACATTTTGTACTACTCTCACCAGACCATTGAAAATATTCTTTCCCAAAATGTCTTAACACTTCACACTACATGGAAGATAATTCTCTAAAAAGTTGTTGCTTAGAGTCCTTCTATTCAACATTCATATTTATTCAACATTCATATTTATTAGGAGTCTCCAAGTTAGATGGCTTAGCACAACATTCATATTTATTAGGAGTCTCCAAGTTAGATGGCTTAGCACAATACATAAGCATGCTCTTAGGATCATCATTCTTAATTATGACATCTTCCTATTTACTTGTACATTCATCATAATTTCACAACTTTGTAAATTATGTGAGTATGATCTATAAGAGTTCTTCATTCACCTACTCTTCTTGTTTTTATTTTATTCTCCAAACCATATCATTGTTTTCATTCAAGGAAAACTTCAACATGGGTAACATCACCACATACACCAATTTTAGTTTTTTAAGAATAATAAGAATAATAATATACTGTCATGTAGCAAGTGATATATTTATCATACTATTGTTCTTGTTGTATTTCACAATAACGTGAATAGTGCTACTCAATAATTATTTTGTATTCATTGTTTATTTTCAGACTAATGTATGAAATAGTGGAATTTCGAGTCACATTTATTGTTAAGTCAACACTCCTTATCCTTCTCTAGAAACTACTAATTCACATGTATGTAAGTTCATTATGCTTATTGAGTTTTACACGCTATAATTATCATTCTTTGCATTCCATATGATATATGTTTGGCAACTATTACATCAATCCAAAGATTGATCTTATTCATTGAATGGGTAATGCCCACAATAAAAATTTTATATACAAATTATATCCGTTAACTATATATTCATTCATAAGCTATATATTTATACTCCATGATCCCTATTAAATGTGGTTCCTTTACACTTCTATACTATTCTTTATCAATTGTTAAAATTAGTTGTTAATCTTGAATGTTCCATAACCTCGTGAGACTCCATTCCACTTCCCTTACATAATTAGAGTAAATTGAATCCTATTGTTTTCCATTACAAATATAATTATCCCTCGTTCCAAGATTAGGGATTTCCATTTCAAAGTATATAATAAAACTATGATTTCCGTGCTAACAATTTGGTGAAATCGATCCACACTTAGCCTATGAAAACTTTGTTACGTCTTTATGAACACGTCTTCACCTTAATGACATGGTGGTGTATTCAATTCTTAACTAGTCATATTAGATATGACTTATATGCCAGCTCTGTCGTTGTCTCTCGGATACCCATGAATTAATCTCTGAGTTAACTCCGTATTTATAATGGCTCCGTTGGTGCCATTACTACTGTCAACTACTACGAGTACAAGCCATTAAGTTAGCTTGGGAAAATAGGTTTTCTCTACCACCTTCTAGATGAGTATAGGTTTGCAATGATTGCAGAGGCCAATAGTGTTTATCACACGACTATGTGAACTTTTATCTTTGATAAACAAACGCATACCAAGACTTTCATGGCGTTACGATAGACAACTTCGAGGATTGTATTTCATCTCTAAAGAAATGTATTAAATTTATGCTTTAATACCTTTCACAATCCTCTCTGGATTGTTCCATATGATTCATATGTTTGCCTAATTTACATTGTAGATAAAATACTTTGTTGATTTTCGTCAAATCTTAAGGATTTAAACTACTGGATTCATTGTCGAGCCTCTCCAAGGTAGGGTCACCTTAATGGCAAGGGTTTGTTTTTCAAGTTTATTACTCTAAACATAATCTTCGTGGCTTATTATTATTGTATCAGAGTATTAATTTCACCCTGTCGTCTTTTTAAAAAATAGTTAACCATTGTGTCACTGAGAAAATAATGGGCACGAGACGTGAGAGGGACATCCAATCAAAGGTGATAAGTATTACAATAATTTATTAACGTGGTCTGTATTTCCTACTTATACATTCTTCATTCTGTTGTTTAAATTTTTTTCTTCGTTGCAGTTATACTTCTTTACATGTAATAACTATGATTTAGTTGGTTAAGTTGAAAGGTGTATATCTATTGATCATGGGCATATTTAATAGGTTTTTAGTGCTAAATCAGTTTTGTATGGACAAGATTAAATATTGATAGAATATTCTTAGTAGTCCCACTAAAAAAATGGTTGTGATTTCAACCACTCACTTCCTCGCTATTATAAAGACATCAATTTACATGTTTATTTTTTTACTTTTACTTAATCATATTTAAAATTTACTATGGTGGCTAGCTGATCACCATGTACGAGTGATTAGGGTTTTTAACCTTCACCAGTCAAGTTCTGGACACATTGCCTCCTTCCAGCCAACTCCTTCTGTCCACCAATGGGCCATTCAAGTTTTGCAAGCCGTCTTTATTTAACATTGCTAAATCCAATTTATCCCAAAACAACAATATAACAAGTATGACAATTGCAGCTAATCCCAAAACACGATTCTCTTTCCCGACATTTCAGATTTATTTTAACCCTGTGTTTTATTTTCTAAACAAACCGAAACCTGTCCACTTTCACCAACAACGAATTTTTAACTATACTAGTTTAAAATCAACAACGAATTTGTAACTATTCTAGTTTAAAAACAAAGACAAAATCTTGGATGACGCCAAAGAGGAGAAACTTTTTTTCTATCAACAAACCCTACCGAATATTTCGTTGCGTTAAAGGTGTCGACGTATTGGTTCTTTTCCCCTGCATTTACAGTCACAGGATTCACTGTAGCAATGTGTTGGATTATCCTTACTTAATTAAACATTGGGTTATCCTTATTTACTTCCCTGTAACACAATCAAATTAATACATTTTCCAAGACAATACAGTCTCATTTCTTTGATTATTAAAACCCGAGGATAATAATATGCGAGGGTTTACTTTTGAACAATGATATATTATTCCTACTCAATATTATTTGCCGCGACGACCATGAGCATTGTTTTCTCCGATATTTAGTTCGAAGGTTTAATATGCATTATAGGTTTTTGCTGTCTTGAGTAGTTGACACCTTATTTACCAAGGGTTCGACCTCATTTATTTTTGAAATGTTCCATATGTAGATATGTTAGGATTATCTCCTTATTTATGTAAATAAAAAATATTTCTATTGAAAAATAAAATGAACAAAGAAACCATGTCTCTCTATTAGAGTTTGTTTGTTCTTGAAAATAACTTAGGTTTTATCTAACTGTAAATAAAATAGAGGTTATGTTACTACTTTGCTCACCAAGATTTTTATATTATCTTTACTCTGTTTATTCTTAATTTATTCCAGATTTCTATTTTGGAAAGAATAACAGGACTTATGTTCTGAGTTTCGCTTATTATTATTCTTGCAGATAGATAGATGAAAAGATCCTTATGCTATATTTGTTTTCTTATTTTCAAAGTCATGTTTAAAAAAATCTCTCTTTATATTCAAAATAAATGAATTTTTTTTCCTAAAGAGAATAATTTTACAATATCTATTCTATTGCATGAAAAGAAAAATAGAAATACTTGAAACTCTTTTCTTTCGATTCCATATACAAAATAAATATTTTCTAGAATCATTGTCTTGTTTTAAAATATAATAAAATAATGCATTTATAATTATCATCAAATGTATATGATGACCAAAATCTAAACATAATAATCCACTAGTTACAATTATTTAAAATTATTCAAAAATTTAAACTTGAGGGATACTACATTTTTCTCCCCTTGAGCTGAGCACGTCCTCGATGTAATATTTCCTCATAGATTCATCCATTTCCCAAGTGGTCTTCTCTAGAAAAAAGTGTGTCCACTACACTTTAATCTCGATGATAGATCTTTTTTTCTAAGTAGTTTCCTTTCTGTTAAGAATGCATAGTGTTTCCATCTAGAACTCTCCATATAGTTCCACTTGGAGCACATTTGAATTAACAATATGAGTTACATCATGCACATATTTATTTAATAACGAAACATGAAATACATTATGTACTTTTAGATTGGTTGGTAGTGAAAGTTGGTGGGCTACTAGTCCTTCTTTGTCCAGCAGTTGAAAAGGCCCACATACCGTGGTGGCAACTTAAAGATTTTTCCAAGTTTAAATGAATTGTTTTTTGTTTTTACTTTTATGTTGACATGATCTCCAATATTAAATTATGTGTGTATCCTTTTTAGATCTACATAACTCTTATGTTTGGCCTATGCACTTTTCAAGTTTTGTTTTACTTTCTTAACTATTGTTTCCATTTCCTTTAACATGTCTAGTCCTAAGATGATTGTGTCCACTAGATTGTCCCAACTCATAGTTGTTCGTCACCTTCTTCCATATAACACTTCAAAATGACTTATCTTTAATGATGACTCGTAGCCGTTATTGTATGCAAACCAAAGAAAATGAGGATAATCCTCCCACCTTGTTGGGGAATCAATGACATACATTCACAACATATCATTGACAATGCAGGTTTACCTTTTCATCTGCCCATCAATTGTAGGTTTTCCTTTCGGTCTACCCATCAGTATGAGAATGGTACAAAAACTTTGCTTTGTATTCAACCCACTAAAAAAGGTCTTCTGAAAGTTCGAAGCGAACTTTGTGTCTCTAGTAGAAATGATTGTTTTAGGTAGAGCATGCATTTCGAAAATAACCTTCATAAAAATATCTACAACATTTATAGCCTTGTGAGTAGATTTTACTCGAATAAAGTGTGTTTCTTTTGTAATTTTTTCTATTAGAAGAATTATGGAATCATTATGCTAAATTCTAGTTATAGGTAATATAGTGATGATATTGATTACTTTCCACTTCCACTCTTGAATGGGTATAGGCTTCAATAATCTAGTCGGGTGATGGTGATCAACCTTAAATTGCTCACACTCTAAACAAATAGCAAGGAATTCAACTACTTATTTTTTCATTCTAGTCCATAAATACTCTTTCTTTAACATTGTTATTTTCTTTTGATAACGAGGATGACCTGAATATGGTTTCTTCTGCACTTCTTCTAGTATCATATTTTTCAATTTTGTATTGTTTGGTACATAAATTATGTTCTTAGACATGATGAAATTTTCCTTGTTGCAACTAAACTTTGTTTCTATGTTATTTAGTTGATTATTTTGACACTTTTCATGATTTTTTTTTTATTCCTCATCTTTTTCTTCAGTTGTTACAATTTTCTGTTTTAAATTAGATTGTATATTGCTACTGAAAATTGCATTTAAGTTCATATTGAGTGTCTCTTCTACCTTATTTTCTTTCCCTTTTATATGTTTTATTTTGAATCATACTCACTCATGAAATCCAATCATCTTGCTTGTATTTCATTCATATCTGGATCTTCAAAGAAGTATTTAAAACTAATGTTGTTAGTATTCAAAAAAAATATTCTACCCAATAGATAATGATTTTCAAAGCATGAATAATAACGAATAATTTGAGATCATGAGTTGCATAATTGGTTTCACGGGGTTTCAATTTTCTTGACTCATAATCAATCACATATCCATCATGCATTAATACTCTTCCTAATACTTCCTTTGATGCATTTGTACATACTAAAAAATATTTTTGTGGATCAACTATCTTTAAAATAGATGTGGGTTTTAATTTCTCAAAAATTTCTTGACGCTTTTCATTCCACTTAAAAATAATTCCCATTTTCTATAAACAAGTGATTGGATAAGCCTGTTTTGAAAACCCTTCAATAAACCTTCGTTAATACCTTTTAATGCCTATAAAGGATCGAGGATATGAGACATCCTTTGGAACCGACCAATGTAAAATTGCATTGAACTTTTCAAAGTCAAATGAGATCCTTTCTCTTGAGATCACATATCCTAAGTATTGTACTTTACTATGATAGAATTCACATTTACCAAATTTTGTACATCTATTAATCCATAGATAATGAATTTTGTTAAGGTGTATCGTTGATTGAGGATTGTCATAAATCCTCCATTGTTTCCTTGTCAATATGAAAACCAATACGTTCCTTCGAATGCGCAGCTACAGTTAAGTTGTAGTCGACAACAAGAGGGAAAATCATTTATTTTATTGTTTCAAATTCTTGTTGTCAAATATGTTACATTCACCTTATGGGATGCGACTTTTTATATCTTTCCCCCTTACATTCACTTAACTAATTCTGACATTGTAAGTTTCACATGAAATCAGTGCGGGTTTGACACCATTATTTTAATATTCACTTAACTAATTCTGACATTGTAAGTTTCACATGAAATCAGTGCGGGTTTGACACCATTATTTTAATATTGATAAACTTAACTTGGATATAGGTGGGGTACCTAAAGCAGGGTTCTTACGAAAAATTCTAGTATTTTAGTTAATAATTATTTAAACTCAGAGCCACCGAACTACATTTAAAGATGATTGTTTTACCGTGATGTCGATTAAATGACCTGGTTGTTATGATATTGGGTTCCTGATTTACAACTTGTAGATTAATTTATCGAGTGATTTACAATGTAGTCATCATTAACGTTCTTATTCTATCAGACACAAGTTTACTCCCGGTTATTTATGTACTTTGACCGAAGTTAACTTATCTCAAAATAAACACGAGTGTGGAGTTATTACTCCAACTATGGGCCAACAATTATTACTCCAATGCTTAGGAGGGTTAGCAACTAAATATTAGGGCATAAAAGAATGCATAAACAATTATTAAAATCTCATGAGAAATAGTGATGAATGCATCATAAAGAAGAACACAGAACACCGTTAGAACTATGAGGAAAATATTTTATAGTTGGTTGAAATGTCAATCGTTGATCGAAACCAAGTGGAAGGACAACATAACTTTCGACACTTCACCACTTAGAAGATCACTGCGAACAATGAAGAATCCATGAAATCCCAAAGTCATGAAATAAACACCAACCATCGATGAGGAAGGAGCTCCGAATGAGTTCTCAGTTGTTGGATCAAGATTTAATTTATAATTAAATGTTGACCATTGATCTGGAATGAAAATGTTGAACTGTTAGATCATACTAAATGAAATAAGGTGGTCAACCTCGACATTTCGCCTCTTAGAAGATCACTTGGAACAATGAAGAATCCATGAAATCCCGAAGTCATGAAATAAACACCATCCATCAATGAGGAAGGAGCTTTGAATGTGTTCTCAGTTGTTAGATAAAGATTTAATTTATAATTAAATGTTGACCGTCGATTTGGAAGGAAAATGTTGAATTGTTAGATGGTACTAAATCAAATAAGGTCGTAAGCTTTGACACTGAACACTCCCATGATAAGAAGTTCAAAAAAAACCAAGCATACCAAAAGGTCGGAACCCCAAAGTCTCAAAGTGAATGAGGGCCATCAGATCTTGGAAATTCATGGTGACCATTGGATGAGGATAGGCAGGTCCAATGATGATCAACTTTGGTGCTGACCACTATGGAAAAAAGAAGTCTGAATCATGTAAGAATACCCGAAGATTGAATCCCCAAAGTCACAAACTCTGTCAGGCGTCAGATCAAAGGAAGAGTTGGGAAATGCCACTTACCGTTGATTGGCATAAAGTTGAAGGATAATGTAAGCTTTGAAATCATGAAGTATGGAACTAACACTAATTGTTGATTCATTTAGGGATCATTCTAGATTGTTTGATAAAGTATTGGAAAGATAGGATAAGCGGGGCTAAAGACACGAAGTCTCAGGGTAAAAATATGTCATCGGATTAAGATAAGAAAAGATCAAATAGTGGAAAAAAGTATTTTCCACTTTGACGATGATCCACGGTTTATAAAAAAGTGCAAAACTCATAGAGCCACGAAGTGAAAATCCGTGATACAAGAGGGAGACATGTGGCACGAGACAGAGATGACACATGGCCGAATCAGTTAGTGATAAGTGTCAAAGTCTAGTTGGTACATTAGGTATATGAAAGTCACAAATCAAGGTGACATGTTGAAGCCACTCATCCAGTGACATGTCAACAATAACATCATCATGCCATGTCACTCCATAAATACAACCTCTGAGGATATCCCTCTTATCCTACTAGAAAACATGTTCAGTAGATCATTGATATAATATCCTCATTAATTAACTTTAGCTCATTGATCTAATATCCTCACAAATATTTTGTGACCATTTGATTGAGTATAGTGGAAGGATAGAATAAGGAGTAATAACAATTGATAGAAAGAGATCGCCCCAACTTTATGACTTATTCTTTAGGTAAAGCTCTGGAGGGATTGGTTGACTTCAAAGTTCTAGTAACCCAGAGTCCCGGAGTCAATAATCACCAAATTCCCAGAGTGGATGAGGAATGTCCATCTCATCTCAATATTGAGACGGAGCCGTCAATCATCTAAAGTCCAAAATTAGTCAAAGTTAAAAGAAAAATGTGGTCGTATATATCTTACCATCCCTCATAAAGTTAGATAAGTGATGAAGGTTTAGAAGTGCATACTAAGTTGCATAGATGTTAGATAGAAGGAGACAACCCGTTTTGTTTATCGAAACCGTTCGATGAGAGTAATGAAAATATCAATGGTGGAACAAAACTTTGCTACTCCAAGGATAGTTGGAATTAAGCAAGAGGAATAAATATCCTGGAGTCCCAAATATTCGAAATCTCCGAATAAATGAAATTTGTTCATATCAATGACTAATTATGTCGAAACCATCGATCTTCAAGACTTGAAAATGATCTGGAGCCAACAAAGTGGCACAAGGATTAAACCAAACGGATATGAGAACTTCTAGAGTAACCAAACGGATCTGAGAACTTCTAGAGTAATTCTAGGCATTAGATTAGCCAACATGAGATGTAAACACTATGGAAGGTAACACTCTGTAAGATATCTCTTCAAAAATAAGAAGAGTTTGGTCAATGATAAAATATCTGAAGGGTTGAAGCCCAAAGGAAAGGGTTATGTTGTTGGTCTTTTGAGTTCTTAAGGTATCAAAGGAAAAACACTAGCACTTAGGGAAGTTCTTAGCTTGTAAGCTCATGGTTTCAAGATCATGGTCACACGAATTTTGGATTGAAGGGAGAACCTGTTCATTAATACTCGATTTCATTTCTGTAAACAAATGAACCGACAGGGAGTCATGATTAAAGAATAGTTAAATCATGAGAATTATGAATAAAGAATAAGAAGGGAAAATGATATTCTTTAGAGTTTAATATTATCATTTCAATGAAAAGGTACAATTTTTCAATGTCAAAAGACATCTTGATTCAAACCAAAAGACACAATGGATTAATCCTATGAATTTTGGAAAAGCATATAAATAAAGAAAACAAAGTGGAAATAGTGTCTTGGTGGATATATATAATCCATTGAATGAAATTTTATACTATTAGGTTGGTTCTTGTTTACAAGTTGAGTCATGTCATGAGGATTGGACTCCTCACATCTTAGTTGGATCTAAGATCAACAAGTTGGGTATTCTTATGAGGGTTGGATTCTTCATTTCTGAGTTGGATCTGAGAACTATAAGTCATGTATTGTATTAGAGAGTTAGATCTCTCATATTCAGTTGAAGTTGAAGATATTAAATGACTGATTTTATTTACAATCATTCAAGTTAAATAAAAAAAAGAATGATATTCTATCTACTTCATACAGTTTGTGTTATACATGTTTATGAATAATTAATTTAACTGCATATATCTTATTCAATTAATTTAATTCATCTATGAAAATGTGAAAAATAGCCAAAAGCTCGAGACACTGATTCACCCCCCCCCCCTCTTAGTGTCAGTGCGTGTTTCAACAATTAGTATCAGAGCGGGTACCTTCAACAAATTTTGAACATTAGAAGGTAGATTCTGAAGAAATGGGTGGACAAAGGGCTCTCTTCACAAATGAATCCCCCTTCTTTGATGGAACAACATACTCTTCCTGGAGGGAAATAATGAAATGATATCTAAAGTTAAGAGGATATGGTGTTTGGGACTCAATAGTATCTAAACCTTGGTACTCCGCTACCTCAAAGTACAAATCAAAAACTTCAAAAGAATCAACGAAAAATAATTCAATAGAATTAAAGGAAATATAGAATGGACTCTCAGATCAAGTCAAAGAAAAGATGGAACACTGCACCTCTGCTAAAGTACTATGGAAACTAGAGAATACCTATCAAAATAAAGAACAAAACAAAAAAATGGAGAATTCCAATCAATCTATAGAACAAAACAAAGAAACAAATAAATCCAATCAAATTAAAGAACAAAACTCAGAAATGGAGAAATCTAATCACATTAAAGAAAAAAACTCATAAATGGAGAAATCAAATCAAATTGAATAAAAAAATACAGATAAAGATAATTCTAGTCAGAATAAAGAACAAAACATAGAAGAGGACAATTGCGTCAAAGAATTGATGCAAACCACTGTCATCAAAGAAGACAAATCCACTAAGGAATTGATGCATACCTCATCAATCACTAAAGAAAAACTACAAAATCTTAAGATTTATTACAACTGCAACATACGATATTTGTATGGAACAAGGAAATGGTATACATTTTAAAATTCTTGTGGATACTCTTGACAATCTCGAATACACAACTCTGTGTACTCTAGAGGAGTTGGAGAAATTTCAAAGGAGATATATGTTGCTACTACAACAATTATATCAATATAACCATGAAGAGGATGAACAAAATATTCAACTAGAATAAAAAGGAGAAGAAATCAAAATATTGAAGACCGAACTTGCTAATCTAATGCAAGAAATGGAATAATTGAAGACACATGAAAATAAAATAAAAGAAGTACTAGAAGAGACAAAAGAAATGGTCACATGTCTCAAAAATCAAATTGAAGAATATAAGAAAAATGAATAAGCACAAAAGATCCAATTAACTAAAAAGGAAGAATCATGCCACACATTATAATTGGAACTCATCAACCTTAAAATGATTCAACTACAAAACAAGAAATAAATACAAATATTGAAGAATTAATTTGTTGATCTAAAAAAATATATAGAAGACTTGAAGACATGAAAAAACTAATAACTGCACAGAAGTCTTGGATGATACAGAAGAAATGGTCATGAATCTAAAGACTCAACTTTAAGAAGATAATGAAAAAGAAGAAGCGTTGAAGATTCAGTTGACTAAAAAGGAAGAAACATCTCACATGCTGGAAATGGAAGTTATGAACCTCAAAAAGAAGAATGAAAATACAAAAGAAATTGTCAAATTCTAGAACAACTCATAAATATTTTACAATATTTTTTGGTGTAAGTACTACAAAATACTATTAATTAAGTATGATATGATCTAAACCCAATAAGAAATTTCAAAAACAATGAAAAACTTATGAAGAGGAATTAACAAACAACATATGAAATGACCAATTCAATCTTATTTCTAAGGGACAAAAGTTGAAGTTGGTTTCTGCAGAGTCGAAGGACTGTGAATAAGATATTAAATTGGTTGAAAAATGTAAATTAAATTAACTGGTATCAATCAATGGTATTCTTGTGAAGGATCAGAATATCAACAAGAATAAAGAAACAAATCAACAAGAATAGTAAGATTCACACCCTTGTCCTTTAGGACAAAGGAGAAGACAGTAAAATCTTATGAAACAAAAAAAACTCAAGGGGTATTTAATTTTCTCATCAAATAAGGAAGTCATTGGATTAGGTTTAAAATACTTGATGAATACAATAAATTGGTATCAATAAGACTACCTATTTGAACACAAAATACCAAGAGATCAAGATAACATTTGACACATTCACACAGGGAGAAAAACAATAAAAAAAAGTTGGTATCAGTATTTGGTATAAGTAAAAGTTCAATTCTCCAACTTAAAAATGATATCAATGATAGGGTGTAATACCCATATTCCCCCTAGTTTGTAAATATAACTATAACTGGCCAAGAGACTATGGAAGACTAGATATGTGTGAATGTTGGATTTGATGAACCTTTTTGTTATAAAAGATTATTGTATGTATTTTATTTTATTAATAGAAAATGAATAAGTGTTGCATAACTAATGAAAGGGGGGCTTTCCAAGATGGACCATGGTGCTATGAGAGAGATGGTGAGGGGAACCATAAAAGGTTGATATGACCCCCCACCAAACCAATACCTTACTCGATTTAATGATTTAGACTCAGACCAGTCCTCTAACCCAAAAATGAATTACCAGTAAGACTGATACCTGGAAGAGTCCTTCTCAAAAGTTAATGAGGATATGGGGCAGAGTACCCATTTGCAAGACATCCATAAGTGACAATGAGTTGGGGATTTAGAACCATGCAACCTTGTTGAGGAAGGAAATAAAATAGGTAATTTGTGGGAAAAGGAAGATCTTCACGAGAGAGAAGAGAAAAGAGCATTGGAAGCTCTCTGGTTCGACGAAGAACTGAGAAATACTCTAGTTTTGGGTGTAACAAGTTGTTGGAAGGGTTTTTATTACAAGATGATAAATGGAGCTAATGAGTGACTGTGGAAGTACTCTTATAGACCTCCTTTCTTGGTACATAGACAACCTGTGGCCAAGATACCATGGGAGGAGATTAACCTTCATCCTAACTGTCACTGAGGAAGAATAAAGAGTCTCTCTCAAAGCATAATGGTCTAGCTAGGGGGTGGTCAATGGTAAATCTATTCAGGAGTGGATGTGCCTATGGTTGGGTGGAAGAAAGCACCCCTTTCAGTAGTCTCTTCACAAGCTATGGTTTTCTAATAAGTATTTTCATACTCTATGTATTGAAATGGAAATGATGATTGAATATATTTATATGTCTATGACTGAGTTTTGTATTGAATGATTAAGGTAGAAATATGTATTGTCTCTCTGTGAACCCATGCTTGTGAATGGTCTTCTTCTTGCCTCAACTTAGTAGCTAGAGAGTTGTAGGACATAAGTATACAAGAGGTTCGGGGTAGGATCTACTAAAATTATTAAGTCTTGACGACTTCTCGATTCTACATTCACGAGAATACTAACTTAAAATTCTATGAAAGGAGGGTGCCACATTCAGAACTTCACTAGGGTGACCAAGGGATCATGCATGTGTACTTAAACATTTACAGCTAATGGAATTAGCATGTATCCCACAAGAGTTTTTCGAAGGATCCATGTGACCAAGGTCGGGGAACCCTGTGCTAGGCCCAAAAGGGGATAATCCTTTCTAGCTTCGGAACTCCAGGAGTTCGGAGCTTCGGAGTGTTTTGACCTTAGTAATTGTAAAGTGACTAAAGATAATTGATTGTTACAATTACCCACGAGGTTGACCGATTCCTAGAATTCTCACTAAACGTGGTATATAAGCCTGGAAGACCATTAAATCTTGATCCATTTATCAATCACAAAGTAATGCGAGACATAGATCCAAGGGTATTTGGGAGTCCCCTTGGTCATTGGATATACACTGAGTTAAGTCTAACAAAGTCCTACTTCAGGAGAATAGATGTGTTATATACCCAAACTCCTTGAATTACATAGTTATGAAGTGATGAGATTTGTGGATCTAGGGAGTCCGTTAATAACCCCTCTTAACCATCCAATCATCTAGTGGAGGGACCCACGTATGATACTTCAGTGAAGTCCTGCTTCGAGAGAGTGGAGCATCCATAACGCAAAAACTCCTCAAGGCCAGAGCTACGAAGTGACGAGGACCGTAGATCCAGGGACCCTTTGGGATCTCCCATGACCATTAGATCTATACCATGGTTAGCCCGATGCTAACCACTCTGAGAGTAATAAGGAATTGACACCACAGATCAACCAAAAAATGAAGTTACGAAGTAACGAAGGCCGTATATCAAGGGGTTACATGGTCACACCTTGACCGTGAGATCGAAGGGCTTGGAAGGCTACCGGTTCGGAGTGACCTGGTATCCTAACATCACCCATGGTGACATAGACCCATGTTTTATGTGCCACACATCACTTGGGTTCATGTGTTTCATAGGGCCTATGTGCCCAATAAAATGTGACATGTGTCTCCCACTATAGGGGCCATGTGTCCTCTCTTCCTTTTCATGTCTCACCCCTGGAGATTGATTGTTTGGTCCACTTGGAGGGAGGAGTATTCGGGACCCACCTGTACTTTCCTTCACATCTAGTACATAACCATGTGTGAGGGTGGACTCTTCGGGAGTCTGGGACTTTAGGACTCCAGATGTTTGGGGTGCAACATTGAGGATAATTCGATAGGCCCTAAGGCTAGGGCCACATAGAGATATTCTGGGATCCTTCGGGAGTTCAGGAATTTGGGACTCTAGAGGATATGCATGTAGAAAGGAGAAGGGATGTTTAGCATCGAAGCGTCGAATGACGAAATTCCCTCTAACTCATGTGTTACATGAATACTGTGTCCCACTGTTGGATTGGATGGTGGAATAACCTTCCCCATGTATGTAGGAACTTGGGGACAGTACGAATGAGGTGGGTGCCACATGGCCCATGCCTGATAATTCCCAAATAACATCGAGATGCCATAACTTTCAATCAAGAGCTATGTTTTGAGTCTGGAAGAAGTGGTTAGAGAGATACGGTTGAGTAGAGGAGAATCAAGATCTTGAAGAGATGATTTGAGGTGACTAAAGTAAGTGAAATGTTTATTCCCCCTCTCTATAAAGGGTACTTAGGATTCGGGTGTGTTACAAATTTGTATCAAGGAATGGTTACAACACTTGGCCTGCTTGGACTCATGAACGAGCTGCTTAAAAATATTATAAGAGAAATTTTAGGGGTGGCACCCTTCCTTACCCTATCCCTAAGAGGATTAGTTAAACCTCTACTGAAGAAAGGAATGAAACTTTCTATTGTTGTGTGTGTTTTGAAAAATATGAAGTGTGTGTTGTTCATAATCTAGTGGATCACTAACTAAGAATAAATGTTTTATCAACACTCAAGTAGAAAGTGGACCACAGGAAAACTACAACATAAAGAATGGTGGTACACCATGAATTGGGGGGAATCTCCCACAATTGAGAAGAATAATATGATGAGAGGAGGATAGTGGAAACCCCTCCATATTTGGCTGAAACCATTAGAAGTCTCATGGAAAAATTACATAGTTGTAAGGATGAAAATGAAAGGGTGATAAAAGAGAAGGACAAGCAAAATGAAATTAATGTAGTCTTACTGCAAATATTATTATATATACAAAGGAAGTTGCAACATGGACCAATAGGAAATAATGTGGATAGACATCATACTAATAAATCCTAAAGTCCACATATGATAAGAAAGTATGGACCTGAAACTAGAAACAACAGGAGAAGCACCTCAACGAAGGCCCAACATGGAGCCAAGAGACACTCATCGAAAGAATCCTCTGGTGAGGAAACCGACAACTCCAAGGAATCTTCTAGTAGAAAAAATAGTTCACATTCCTAGACGAACAAAAAGAAGAGAAAACATTCCAAGAGTCGTGAACTTAAAGAGTTTAAGAAATCCAAACCACCCACTTTCGATGGAGAAATTAAGAAGAGGTAAGAAGCAGAATTTTGGCTGCTTGGATTGAAGAAGTACTTCAGAGTCCATGACTACTCCAAAAATTTAAAGGTTCAAATAGCCATTTTTTACCTGAATGGAAAGGCCTCCATTTGGTGGGAGGAAATTATGAATGTGAAAGGAATCCATGAGAAGGACTTTTCATGGAAAAAAATTGATAAGTACTTACAGAATAATTATTTGTCAGAGAAATAATTTGAAGAAAAAACCAAGGAGTTCTATGAACTCAAGTTGGGAAAACTCACCATAGATGAATACATCAATAAAGTCCTTGAGTTGATAAGGTATGTTCCCTAAATCAAGAATGAAAAGGTAAAGATGCAATGATTTATTAGTGGACTGCCTTAGTCTTTCCAGGACAGGATTGAATTTGATGAGAAAAATATCTTAGAAAATACTATTCGGAAGGCAAGTTATTTCTCTCAGAAGTTCAAAAATAACAAATAACCTCATGAGGATTGGAAGAAGAAAAGTGGTTCGGGATTCAAAAAGAAGGGGTTCAAACCCTCAATATTTAAGAACCATGCAAAGGGTTCTAAGATGAGCCTTCTTACTAAAAGTGTTTATCAGAAAAATTGCCCCTCTTAGAGTGGAAATAAACCCTTTGGATTAGCCTCAAGTAAGACTCATAACACAAAGAGATAACCCTCGAAATGTTGGGGTTCTGGAGAACAACACCTATTGAGAAACTGACCACATAGACAACAGAGTAATAGGTAGATCTATAACATCCAAGAGGCTACCGCATTCAATGACGTGTCTAGGATTATGCCATATATTTATGCAACCTTGGATAATAGACAAGTTTACCACCATGCTTCAATGGCGGAGATGGAAGATATCATTTACAACCATCTATTTTAAATTTTAATTGACCATGATTCTAATTTGAGTTATGTTTCCCCTCAATCCTTTGAGAAATGTAAATTGCAACAAGTTAAACATGTTAAATCATGATTGATACAACTAGCCACTGGAACGAAAAGAAAAGTAACTGAGATCATACCAGCATGCCAATTCATTAGCAGTGGATTACCCACCCAAGAAACCTTAAACATACTCCCTTTAGGATACTATGACCTCTTGATTGGCATGGACCATTTGGCTTCCCATAAAACCATGTTGGACTGTTACAATAAAACTTTGGAGTATGAAAATGAAGAAGGGAGAAAGGTAACCCTTCAATGGATTCAAAATTCTGTCTCACTAAGACAAATATCAACCCTTCAAGTGAAGAAGTATTACAGAAAAGAATGTCATTTGTACGCAATTCAAGTGTTGGAATATGTCGAGGACACAAAACCAAGACTAGAGGACCACCCCATATTAAGAGTATATGTGTTCCCATAAGAGGTACCAGGTATACCTCCAAGAAGAGATATTGACTTTTCAATAGAACTTGCACCAGGAGTGGTGCCAGTGTCTAGAACAACCTATAGAATGAGTACGCCATAGCTAGATGAACTTAAACTACATTTAAAGGAAATGATGGACAAAGGATACATTCAGCCTAGTGTGTCTCCATGGGGATCACTGGCCTTGTTTTTGAAAAATAAGGATGGCACACTTAGGTTGGGAATAAATGATAGGAAACTCAATAATATGACCATAAATAATAAGTATCCCTTGCCAAGGATTGATGACTTGTTTGACCAATTAAGGGGTGTTACAATTTTCTCCAAGATTGACTTGAGGTATGGATACCATCACGTCTGAATTAAAGATGAATACATCCACAAAACAACCTTTAGGACAATATATGGTCACTATGAATTTGTGTTGGTGCCATTTGGGCTAACCAATACACCAACCACTTTTGTGTGCTTAATGAATAATGTACTCAGTAAATTATTAGTCAGATTTGTATTGGTTTTCATTGATGATATCCTAATATATTCCAAGAATAGGGAAAAGAATGAAGAAAACCTTAAGCTAGTACTTCAAGTACTAAGAGGACATAAGCTATATGTTAAGTTTAGTAAGTGTGACTTTTTCGAGAAACAAGTCCATTACTTAGGCCATGTTATTTCTAAAGAAGGGGTGGCAATTGATCTTGAAAAGATCAAATCCATTATGGATTGGACTAACCCAAAAGATGTATTTGATATCAGATCCTTTATGGGCCTAGGAGGATACTATATGAGGTTCATAAAAGGATTTTCCAAGATTTGTTTCCCAATCACTTCCCTTTAGAAAAAGGGAGTTAAATTCCTTTGGACATCAAAATGTGAAGAGAGATTCCAAGAGTTGAAATTCCTTCTAACCAATGCACCTGTGTTGAATATTGAAGATCCAAACAAGGACTTCCTTATGTGTACAAATCCCTACAAGACATGACTCAAAGGAGTCCTTATGTAAGAAGAAGATGTGATTTTCTACAAATCCAGAAAATTGAATGAGCATGAAGTGAATTATCTGACCCATGATATAAAATTGGTTGCCATAGTGCATGCTTTAAAAATGTGGAGTAATTAACTCATGGGTAGAATATTTGTGCTTATGATAGACCATTGTGGGTTGAGGTGTCTGTTTGATCAACCAAAACTTAATGCTATACAAGCTAGATGGATGGCCCTCCTTAGCGAGTTTGATTTTGAAATCAAACATCTAAAAGGAAAAGAAAATAGGTTGGTTGATGCCCTTAGCAGAAGTATGAAAGTGATTCACTTGGAAGATTTCAACACCTATGAAATAGATGTCAGGAAGATAGTCAAAAGTGCACAAGAAATATATGCATTTTTCAAGACTGTAAAATAGTACTTAGAAGAAGAGACCACAGGGATGAAGTACAAAGGTTATCGATTGTTGAATGATGGTCTACTAACTTACAAGGGTAGGTTGTATATTCTAAACTGTAACAAATTGATGAGGTTCATCATGGATGAACTACACAAAAGGGCATATACTGGTTATCCTGGTTATCAGAAGATGATCACAACCACTAGGAGGTTGTTTTATTGGCCAGGACTTAAAAAGGAAATAGCTTATTACTTATCCAAATGTATAGAATTTCAACACGTTAAGACAAATCACCGACATCTAGCAAGGTTGTTGCATCCCCTAGCAATTCCAGAATGGAAATGGAAAACCATCTCCATGGATGCCATCATAGGATTACCAAAATCAACCAAACAAAATGATGACATCATGGTAGTTGTGGACAAATTGCACAAATAGATATTGTCATTATTTTCATCAAAGAAATATTTAGGCTACATGGCATTCCTAAGGAGATCATCTCTCATAGAGATACAAAATTTATGTCAATATTTTGGAAATATGTGTTTGTTGGTTTTGAAACCAAATTGTTGTTTAGTACAACCTATCACCCTCAAATTGATGGAAAAATGGAGAGAGTAACCAAGTGTTAGAGGACATGCTAGGGATGCATGTAATTCATCATCCTAATAAGTGGGAAGACTACCTACCACTAGTAGAGTTTTCCTACAACAATGGCTATAACTATTCATTGAATATGAGCCCTTTTGAGGCCCTCTATGGTAGACATTGAAAGACTCCAATCAGTTGGGATAACCCAGTAGATAGAATTACAATCGAGATAGACATGCTGAAAGAAATGGAACAACAAGTAATTCAGATAAATTAGAAACTTAAAATAGCTCAGGATAGACAGAAAAGCTATGCATATAGAAAGATGACTCCTAGAGAGTTCAAAATAGGGGATCATGTGTATCCCAGAGTTAGACCCAGGAAAATATCCTTGAGAATGGGATCTTATACCAAGTTGGCACTTCGGTATTGTGGATGCTCTGAAATACTGGATAGAGTGGGACCTGTAGCATATAGGATAGCACTTCCTCCCACAGTGAATGAACATAAGGTTTTCCATGTTTAATTATTGAAGAAATGTGTACATGATTCTAATAATATAATTGACTGGTCTTTGATCCAGGTGGAACCAGAGGGAGAATTCCTACAAGAAACACAATGCATAATAGATAGGAAGGAAAACTCACTTAGGAATAGAACAATTTCACAAGTCAAGGTGCAATGGAAACAATTTGATCCAGATCAATCTACATCAGAAATGGAGGATGCCATAAAACGTGCATACGCTTTATTGTTTACCTTTGTACATATAGAGCACATCGACAGATAGAAAATCGAGGACGATGTTCCTTTAAGGGGGAGGGGATTGTAATACCCATCTTTCCCCCAATTTGTAAATATAACTATAACTGGCCAAGAGACTATGGAAGACTAGATATGTGTAAATGTTGGATTTGATGAACCTTTTTGTTATAAAAGGTCAATGTATGTATTTTTTGTTATTAATAGAAAATGGATAAGTGTTTCATAACTATTGAAAGGGAGGTTTTCCAAGATGGCCCATGGTTCTGTGAGATATATGGTGAGGGGAGCCCTAAATGGTTGAGATTACACCCCACCAAACCAGTACTTTACTGGATTTAATGACTCAGACTCAGAATAGTCCTCCGACCTAGAAATGAATTACCAGTCAGACTGGTATCTGGAAGAGTCCTCCTCAAGAGTTAATGAGGAGATGGGGCAGAGTACCCACATGAAGGACTTCCATACCTGACAATGATCTGGGGATTCATACCCATGCAACCTTGATGAGGAAGGAAATAAAAGAGTTAATTCATGGGCAGAGGCATATCTACACGAGGGAGAAGAGTCGAAATACTAATATCGAGAAGAGAAAAGAGGAATGGCATCTCTCTGATTCGGGGAATTTTTGATACTGAGAAGGGGTGAATCAGTATCAAGTACAATTTAAAACATTTTTCAACTTATACTTAAACCATTCAATTATATCCAATGAGAAATGAACAATAATATAAGATTTACACCAATACACCAAAATACACCATGCACAATATATGAGAAATAATCAATAGTTATTGTTCAAGGGAAGTAATGGCTTCCAAAGGTAGCTACAACTTCCAAATGTAAAGGGAGGGATAAACCTCCAAGAGAAAGATATCCTCCAATATCAAGAGAGAGTTGAACTCTCCATCCTTACCCCTTCCTTCCACCCAATAATATATGAGAGATAATAAAACTTTACATTAAATCATCACCATCAACCAATCATCACATAGAACTTGACAATGCTTCCTGAGACTTCTTCAATTTATACAATTCTTCAATTCTTGGAGTTCTCTGATCCTGTAGATAATATTACTGAATATATTCTTTGAAACTCCTAGAACTTTCACTCCTTGAATCCTCCCCAAAAAGAGGTTATAGAAAGAATGGTAGAATTTATTCAATTCTAGTCTATTCAGGAGAGTGAACTTGCATAGAATGCCCTGCACTCAATAATTAACATCCAATTCTGAAACTCTTACACAAGAAACTAAAGTCTATACTCTTTCCAATGATATTTTTCCCACCTCATTTGGATTCTCGATGAATAAGTTATGACTATTTTACCTGGAGCACATGTTTATTGACTAGCTTCAGGACTAGTCACAAACCTTAGCTTCCATGGAGTGTATCTCCATAATTATAGAGAATCAAGAGATAAACTTTTTATCATATGTACCTTGATATGTCTTGTCAATACCATAGCAATTTCACCATCTGAGTTGTTCTAGAAAAAAGATATATCAAAAATGGTAAGATGACCTGAGAAATAACATACCTTAGAACACATCACCAAAACACTTCATCCTCCCTTGAAATCTGGCCTTCTTTTCTTCTTATTACCTATGAAATTCGACTTGTATCAAATGAATGTATAATGATTTTTATTTATACCATTTATGTCACTTTTTTTTAACATTAGGGCCGACCTGACACTTTCTTATTTTGTAATTCTTTTCTTTAATTATCTTCTAGGGCCTACATGTACTTCCTTCTTCAATTCACTTTGTCATCTTCAACAATTCATTTCTCCTCAACCATGAGGATCCACATGACTTGCCACATACCACTAGAAACAACATGATGTATACTATCCATCCATGGGTGTTGTATCTACATGTGCATTTTCCTTCATGTCCAAATACCTTCATCAATCTTGCGGTCCAAAACCCATGACTAGGGTTGACATCAATGACAACAACCAATCTTCCAACAATCTCCCCCTTTGTCATTGATGGAAACACTCATGCTCCCCCTATCATCATGATCCCAATTTTTCTCCTCCTTTGACATCAATAGCAAAGGGTATGGCTTCTCCCCCTGAGTTTAGTGGCAAAAGGTAACCTTCTTCTTTGGGGTTGCTACCCCTAAACATGTGACACTCGATAATACTTCATCCTTATTTTTGGTCTTTGGTACTTTTTCATCCTTGGAATCCTTTTATGTGGCCTCTATCTTCTCTCTCTTCTTCATGTCTAGGATGTATATGTTGTTTGGTCTTCTTGTTGCAGTTGCAACCAATCTTCCTGAGTTATTTTCTCTCATTTTACATTTTCGGGAGTCAAACACAACAGTGTATCCTTGATCACATATTTTGCTGACACTGAGGATATTATGCTTCAAATATTCAACCAATAGGACTTTTCTTGCTTTTTCATTTTCACTTCCAATCTTTACAGTTCCTTTTCCAAGTATTTTGGTAGATGAGTCATCTCCACATGCAACATTTCCACCCTTTTTCTTCAATATGACAAATTTGCTTTGATCTTCAGTCATATGAGATGAGAACCCATTGTCTATGAACCATTCATCTTCTTCTTTGCATTCTTTAGCGACTAATTTTATTCAACAATTTTCATTGTGTGGAATTTATTTCCTTTTCCATGCTATAGTTGGTATACAAACATTTGGCATATGATTATCTTCCTTCATCTCTCTGCAATCTCGTGCTTTGTGACCAAGATTATTGTACTTGTAACATACAATATTTTGATCCATTAATGGGTCAAATGGATTATAATTTATATTGAAAGGTCTACAAACATTTCATATCTACTACTTTCACCATTCATGTAGCTTGCATAGTTATTCCTTTCATTGATTCTACAATTGATTGCCTTGTGTCCAAAATTTCCACAAGTATAGCAATGTCCAAGAAAGAAATTTTGATACCTGGGCGTAAGTGATTTTCTTAGTGGTGTGGTCCATCTAGGTTCATGATCTATTCTTTTGTAGTTTCCTTCATAATAATTTCTTTCATACTTGATGGGAGAGGATGTTCTTCATATCTCATTCCTTCTAAATTCTAGTTTTCTATCTTGTTGTTCAACTTGTTCTGTAGTGTTGGTTTCATCGTTTTCAACTTCCTTGTCTTGTTTTGTCGTCTTCAAACTGTCATTGTATCCTAGTCCTATATTGTTGCTTGGAGATATTTGACTGCTAAGGATCTCATCTAATTTGTTTATTCTTTTTTCTAACTTCTTCAACTTTTTTGTTTTCAATAGTAGCTCCCCTTTTTGTGTGATCCAAATTTTCTTTCAATTTCTCATAATCGTCTAATTGTTCCTTCAAGTTATTAATGGTCTTTTCAAGCTTGTAATTCTCTTCTTCACAACTACTCAATTCACCTTTTAGTATTATGTTTGTGTTTCTAAACTTGTTATTTTTAGTTTCAACATGCTTCAACTTTTCAAGATTCTCAGCTTCTTGTTCACTCTTTGCATTGTCTTTGTATTTCCAAAAGGAATCAAGGTTGGTTTCTTCATCTAAATCTTCTTCACAAATGATTTCTTCTTCTTTAGAATTCCTATGATCATCATATTGTGTTTCTAGGGTTATGAATAGGACTTCGCCTCCATCATTATCTTCTTCATCACCCTCATTTGAGGAGATGTCATCATCCTTGGAGTAGAATCACTTTTTACTGTTGAGACTTCTCTTTTTATATTAACATTTTTCAACAATATGTCCTATTCTACCACAATTAAACCATTTGAGAGGAGACTTACCTTTGTATATTCCACTTCCTTTCTGGAACCTTCTTATGAAATTTTCTATTTCTTCATCAAGGTCATTATCCTTGTATTTTGTCTTCTTTATGGATTTAAAGGATGCTTCATTGTTTGTCTGGTCACTTTCTGTACTTGTTCTCATTTCATATGCCATAAGAGTCCCATGTAATTCATCCATTTTCATTTTGGTCAAGTCCCTATTTTTCTCAATGGCGGAGACCTTAGCATCATACTTCAAGAGAAGTGATCTCAACACTTTATGAACAACCAACGATTCATCGAGCTCTTCACATAATCCTCTGATAGAATTAACAACTTCATCAACTCTAAGAAGATAGGTTGCAATATCTTCCTTTTCATTCATCTTCAAATTTTCAAATTCTGCTCTATGTCGTTGAAGCTTGACCTGCTTAACTTTTGGATCACCTTCATAGATATTCTTGAGTTTGTCCCATACCTCTTTAGCAGTGATGTATCCCATCACTTTTCTAGCAACGGTTGGTGCCAATGCTGGTAGAATAACATGTCTGTCTTTTGAATTATAATTCATAATCTTCTTCTGATTTGGATCGGTTGGAGCATTATTTGGGATTACATAGCCATTTACAACTGAGTACCAAATGTCTACTCCCAAGGTCGTTAGGTAATTTTTCACTCTATCACTCTAGTATGCATAATTTCTTCCTTCAAATTTTTGAATCCCTTTTGAAATGTGTTCATGGTCATCCATCTCTGCTCAAGATTTTCCTTCTAGTGGTTAAAATATTCTGAAGGCAACCTGCTCCGATACCAATTGTTGATACAGAGAGGGGGGTGAATCAGTATCAAGTAAAATTTAAAACATTTTTCAAATTATACTTAAACCATTCAATTATATCCAATGGGAAATGAACAATAGTATAAGAGTTACACCAATACACCACAATACACCATGCACAATATACGAGAAGTAATCAATAGTTATTGTTCAAGGGAAGTAATGACTTCCAAAGGTAGCTACAACTTCCAAATGTAAAGGGAGGGATAAACCTCCAAGAGGAAGAAACAATCCTCCAATATCATGAGAGAGTTGAACTCTCCATCCTTTCCCCTTCCTTCCACCCAAAAATATATGAGACATAATAAAAATTTACATTAAATCATCACCATCAACCAGTAATCACATAGAACCTAATAATGCTTCCTGAGACTTCTTCAATTTTTGCAATTATTCAATTCTTGGAGTACTCTGATCCTGTAGATAATATTAATTGATGTATTCTCCGAAACTCCTCCAATTTTCACTCCTTGAATCCTCCCCAAAAAGAGGTTATAGAAAGAATGGTAGACTTTATTCAATTTTGGTCTATTTAGGAGACTGAACTTGCACAAAATGACCAAAATGCCCCGTGCTCAATAATTAACATATGATTCTAAAACTCTCACACAATAAACTAAGGTCTGTATTCTTTCCAATTAAATTCGTCCCACTTAATTTGGATTCTCGATGAAGAAGTTATGATTCTTTTACCCGGAACACCTAATTATTGACTAGCTTCAGGACTAGTCACAAACCCTATCTTCCACAGAGTGTATATCCATAATTATAGCGAATCAAGAGCTGAAATGTTTACCAAAGGTACCTTGGTATGCCTTCTCAATATAATAGCGATTTCACCATATGAATCATTCTAGAAAAAAAATTATAGAAAAAATGGTAAGATGACCTGAAAATAACATACCTTAGAACACATCACCAAAAGACTTCATCCTCCCTTGAAATCCGGCCTTCTTTTCTTCTTATTACCTATGAAATTAGACTTGTATCAAATGAATGTATAATGATGTTTATTTATACCATTTATGTCACTTCCTTTTAACATTAGGGCCGACTTTACACTTTCTTATTTTGTAATTCTTTTCTTTAATTATCTTCAAGGCATACATGTACTTCCTTCTTCAAATTACTTTGTCATCTTCAAAAATTCATTTCTCCTCAACCATGAGGATCCACGTGACATGCCACATACCACCAGAAACAAAATGATGTATACTGTCCATCCATGGGTGTTGTATCTGCATGTGCATTTTCCTTCATGTCCAAATACCTTCATCAATCTTGTGGTCCAAAACCCATGACTAGTGTTGACATCAATGACAGCAACCAATCTTCCAACAGGAATAACAGGGAAATAAGATCATCCTTGGTGTAAGAATTTGTTGGCAGGGTTTTTCTCACAAGATGATAAACAGGGTTGACGAGTTATTGTGGAAGTACTCATGCATACCTCCTTGCTTGGTATAGAGAAAACCAATGGCCAAGATCCCATGGGAGGAGGAGAGTAGCCTCCATTCTTGATTGTTGCTAAGAAAGAAGAAAGAATCTCTCAAAGAATTATGGTCTAGATTGGAGTTCGCCAATGGTAAATCCTTTCTGGAGTGGTTGTGACTATGGCTGGGTGGAAATAGGCATCCCTTTCAGCAGTCGCTTCATGAACTCTAGTTTTCTAAAAGGTATTTTCATACTCTGTGTATTGAAATGAAAATGATGATTGAATATATTTATATGTCTATGACTGATTTATTTATTGAATGATTAAGGTAGAAAAATGTATTGTCTCTCTGTGAACCCATGCTTTTGAATTTTCATCTCCTTGCCTCAGCTTAGTAGTTGGAGAGTTGTGGGACATAGGTCTAACAGAGGGTCGGGCTAGGATCTACTAAAATTCTTAAGTCCTATCGACCTATCGATTCTACCTTCATGGGAATACTAAGTTCATACCATATGGAAGGAGGGAGCCTCCTTCAGAAATTTCACTCAGGTGATCAAGCGCTCATGCCCATGTCCTTAACCATTTATAGCTAAAGTAGTTTGCATGTAGCCTACAATATTTCTAAGAGGAGCCATGTGACAAAGGTCTCAGAACTCTACACTAGGCCCAAAAGGGTCTAAGCCTTTTGGGCTTCAAAAATATGTGATTTCGAAGCTCTAGAGTGTTCTGAGATTACTAATTTTAAATTGGCCAAAGAAAATTGATTGTTATGGTTACCCACGAGGTTGACTGATGCCTAGAGATCTGCCTAACCATGCTAGATATACCTAATCCATCGTTAAACCTTGATCCATTTATCAATAGAAAATTAATGCAAGAAACAGATCCAAGGGTATTCGGGAGTCCCCTTGGATGTTGGATCTATGCCGAGGTAAGTTCGAAGAAGCACGACTTCAGGAAAATAGAGGCATTATAGCACCAAACTCCCTGAACACTGGAGTTGCGAAGTGATGAGATTCATGGATCTCAAGAGTCTATTAACAACAACTTTTCACCATCCTATCATCCAGTGGAGGGACCCATGTATGGTACTTCGACAAAGTCTTTCTTCGAGAGAGGAGAGTGTCCATAACTCCAAAACTCCCAAAGGCCAGAACTAAAAAGTGACAATGACCATATATATAGGTACCCTTCAGGATATCCCCTGACCATCAGATATATACCATGTTCATCCTAGCACTGAAAAATCTAGGAGTTAGAAGGAAGTCACACCACAGATCCCCAAAACACCAAATTACAAAGCAACAAAGGTCGTAGATCAAGGGGTTACATGGGTACACCTTTACCATGAAATCCAAGGGCTTGTAAGTCTACTAGTCTAGGGTGATGTGGTACGTTGACGTCACCCAGGGTGATGTGGAGCGACATTTTACATGCCACGTGTCACCTAGATTTGTGTGTTTCACAAACTCTATGTGCCCAATAAAATGTGACATGTGTCACCCACTCTAGGGGCCACGTGTCCTCTATACCTTGTTGTGTGTCACCCCTGGCACTTACCTATTTGTTACACTTGGTGGGAGGAGTATCCGGGACCCACCTATACTTTCCTCTACATCTAGTGCATCACCATGTGCGAGGGTGGATCCCTCGGGAGTTTGGGACTTTAGTACTCCAAAGGTTTAGGGTGCAACATCGAGGACAAGCCGAAATACCAAAACGTCAGAGCCATGTGAAGAGATTCTAGGCTCCTTTGGGAGTTGAGGAGTTCAGGACTCTGAAGGAATGCCATGGTGAAAGGGGAAGGCACACTTAACATTGAAGCATTGAATGTCGAAATTGCCTCTAACTGACATGTTACATGAAGACTGTGTCTCTCCATTGCATTGGACAATGGTCGAACCTTCCCCGTGGATGTAGAAACTTGGGGATGGTACAAATGAGATCGATACACATGTCCCATGCCTAAAAATTCTCGAAGAGCATCGAGAGGCCATATATATCAATCCAGAGCTCAATTTTGAGTCTGGAAGAAGTCGTTAGAGAGGTACGTTTGAGTAGAGGAGAATGAAGATCTTAGAGAGATGATTTGAGGCAACTAATGTAAGAAAAAATTTGAGGCCCCATCCCTAGAAAGGGTACTTAGGGGTCAAGTGTGTTACATAGGGGGAGAAAGAGTATTTTTTTTTATGTATAAGATTCCCTCAATGACAAAGGGAGATATTGTTGGAATTATTGATTGTATGTTGTCATTGATGGCAACATGAGTAAAACATATATAATAATCAGAGAAAAAGGAATATCTCCTTGGGGATGAAGCAATTCGTGATAATTGTTGATCACAATAGGATAAAAAATGATCCTATGTTCCTAAACCTTAGGAAAAGTAGAATGCAAATAACCCACATACAAAAGGAGTGAAAAATCACAAGGAATTAAGAGCTCAAGACGGTTAGTTAATAAAGGTCAGTGCATAAAATAATGCACAAAAAATTACTAAAATATCAGGAGAAATAGCAATGAATAGATCATAAAGAAGAGCATTGAACACCCTCATAAATGTGAGGAAACTCTGTTACAGTCATTCAAAATCTCAACCTGATGCAGGAGCATCGTCGACATTAAGCGAGCCAACACGGAAGACGATGGACAGCTCGAAAGCACCAGCCCAAAAAAAATTTGAAATTCCCTTGGATCGATGCACCATCTTAAATGAAGTCATTTAAGAAAAGACACACTTGTGTAATTTAATCGGGCCTTGAGCAGCTCGCTCTCATCCTTAGTAGGTAGGAGGAATTTATAGTAGTTAATGTAAGTAGATAGAATTTAATGCTATATTATATAGTTTGAGAGCGCAAGAGGGAAATGGGATATAGAAACCCTCATTGGGAATTGTATCATTATCAGGGAGAAGGAAGAGCAACAGCATGCAAAGAACTGTGTAATAACAACCATGTATAGATATTTGGATTAATAGAAAGCTTTGATTCAAATTCATGGTTTGTGTTGTTCTCTATGTATTGATGTTATGCTCATGAATGTTTTCTTCCTGTTATACATTTGCTTTGATATGTTGTGTATATGATTTCATGTTCTAAGTTGAAGTCTGAAGGGAAGAGCGAATGAGTTTCAATTGTTTCTCTATTTGAGTAAGAATTCCTGCAAGGAGTGCAGTGGAAGTGTCCGCAAGGAGTGCATAGACAAGAATTCAGGGTTGCGTCTCTGAAGCTCAGATAGTTTTAATTTTGTTCTCATTTCCCCAGAAGTGTATTTGGGCATAAGAGTCATTCAAGGAGTGTGCACGACAAGTGAAGTTCAGGGTTGCGAAATTGAGCAGGAATTAAAAGACTGTTGCTGCAGGAATGCACAGGGTCGGAGGAATTCAACACTTAGACGTGTTTGGAGGTTTCCGCAAGGAGTGAGTGCAAAGATCCTCTTTGAGGCTCGAAGTCGTGAGAATATCAGGAGGAGTAAGGATTTTGAAAACATTGAGGAGCATTGGAAGTTTGTAGCACAAGCGGATAAGTCCAAGGAAGAGTCCTTGGTTTCCTTCATAGAAATCATCAAAGGGAAGAGACCGACGGTCAGAAATCTGCGGGGAGGATTAGCGAAATCCCACCAGCCGTTAGATCTTCCAGAGGAGCAAGGAGGTTATGGTTGCGTCCAGAGTCCAAGCTTAGGAGATTGTGGACCATAGGATCTTCACATAAAATACCCATCAGCCGTTGGATTGACCAGCAGTTGCACAGAGTTTAAGCTTTGTGGACAGGAGGAGGAAAAGTCTGATGAGAGGTGTGGCCATCGAAATTTTGGCATTCGCGAAATCAGAAATCCTGTGAGCAAGTGATCGGGGAAAATCCATGTTGGAAACCCTGTAAAGGATTGGCACCGTCCATCAGTCGGGACACGTGGACGAGATCGGAAGCCCCATCGGCATTTCGGTCATCAGGACTCACATAGGTAAGTGGATTGGGTTTATATAATTGGTGAAACCCAAGGGTTGATCCAAACTGTCCATCCACTTGGGATGCGTGTCAGAAATCCAAGGGAAGTCGGGGATCGACATTTCGCATGTCAGGGAGACAAGGAGAACTTGCAACTTGGAATCACGAAGTCTGATTTTTCTAAAAGAGGAAAGCTCCGTGTGGGACCCAGTTGATGTCATCTCGTCATAGTGAGGCTTTGTGAATTTCCATGGTGAAAACCCTGAAGTGGCGAAGATCATCCATTCTTGAGGACGCGTGGCCGAGATAGAAGATTTCGGAGAAAGTCCTGAAGAGGAGTCATATCGGGGAATCGACTTTCGAGAGATCGGGGAAGGCAGAGGTAAAAGAACTTCAGCATTTGATGTCACGAAACCCCGAGGGAGATGACATCCTAGTGACATCGCATTGGGAATTGGGAAATCGGGGATTCTATGGACAAGAGGTTTGATACATTTCAACCTTCGAAACCCTGAATCTCGATAAAAAAAGTATGGCTGCGGTCATATGAGGGGAGTTCGTATGGAATAGGGGCCTAGCCAGGAGGGCCTAAAGCAAAAAGGGAGTGCATCAGGATATCAAAGATCAAGAATTTGAGGAAGTTGGGGTTTGTGACATCGGGGATTGGAAACCCGATTGTGACTTTCTGTTGGGAATGGAGAAAGAAGCGGGCCTAAAGGCCGTAAGGTGCCGAAAAAGACCTCTGGGTCAAATTCAACTAAAGATTCCAGGGGAGAATTGAAGGAGCCACTCTGGCTCTAGGGTGAACTCTAAATGATCCTTAAGACTGGGAGGTCAGCGTAGAGGTCTCTGTCGAGGCAAAGGGTGTGGTCTGCGCAGAGGTCTCTGTCGAGACAGAGGGTGTGGTCTGCGTCAGTTTGGTATTAGATCTTAGAAAAGATTCTTTGCTTTCTATAGCAGGAAGTAGGAAGATTCACCATGCCACCAAGGAGAAGAAATAGAAATTCACCCGATCCAGAGGAGGAAAGGGAGACGTCCAGAGGAAGGGGTAGACAGGTGCAGAATCCAGAAGTAGAAAGAGATCTGCATAACATACACGCCAGACTTGTGGACATGGAGATAAGACAAAAACGCACGGCTGATGTAGGAGATATGAGTGAGTCCGAAAGTGGAGATGATGCTGGACATGGAGACTAAGAAGTCAGAGCAGAAGATGCATCCAATGAACGCCTGCTTAAAGCTGTTGCAAGGATGGGTGTAAAGGTGAAGATGGACATTCCAATTTATGAGGGAAATCTAGACGTGGAAGAGCTTCTAGACTGGATTAGAGATCTAGACACATATTTTGACTATGAATATGTTGAAGAGGAAAAGAAAGTCAAGCATGTTGTCATGAGATTAAAAGGACATGCAGCCTTATGGTGGGATGAACTACAAGCGGACAGGTGTTGCCAAGGCAAGCAGAAAATTAAGAGCTGGGACAGGATGATTACAAAGATGAAGGCAAAATTCATTCCGAGATATTATCAAATTTCTCTGTTCAAGAGAATGTAGAACCTAAGACAAAAGCTGATGTCAGTGAAGGAATATACTGAAGAATTTTATAGGATGAATATCAGGGCAAGTCATCATGAAAGCAATGATGAAAAAGTAGCTAGGTATATGAATGGCCTGAGATATGAAATTCAGGATAAGATGAGTATGTTGACCATCCAAATGGTGGAATATGCTTATCAGATGGATCTAAAAGCGGATGAGAAGCTGAGCCGAAAACAGAGTCAGAGGGGCAGAGGCAGAAGTCATCCAATAGGTAAATGAGTTTCCCATGATAGAAACAAGAAGCGCAAGGAGGACTGGAAGAAACCTCAGACACAGACAGAGAGAGGTGGAACTTCACAGTGAGGGTAGCATAATGAGCAGAGAAAATATTATGCTGACAATAATAATTTTCCTCGTACCAGAGGCAGAGGAAGAGGAAGAGGTGGAGTAATGACATGTTTCATGTGTGGAAAGAATGGACACAAGTCTTATGAGTTTCCAGAGAAAAAGAAAGAGATTGGGGAAACTCACATCGCTGAAGCACAAAGGCAAGATGTGGAGGCAGAAGACGATGGAGGCGGACGATTGCTTATGATGCGAAAAGTCCTTCTGACACCAGAGAAAGAGGTGGAGAGTTCAGTCCAAAGGACCAGACTTTTTCGGACTGCTTGCAAAACCAAAGATAGGGTATTCAAGGTCGTTGTGGATAGTGGTAGCACGGATAATCTTGTTTCAACCAAGAGGGTAGAAAAACTGGAGATGGAGATGAATGAACATCCAAGCCCATATAAATTTTCGTGGCTACAAAAGGGACATCAGGTAAATGTCACTAAACAATGTTTAGTTGAATTTAAGATAGGAGGATATAATGATAAGATATTATGTGATTTCATTCCTATGGATGTTTGTCATCTATTACTGGGTAGGCCATGGAAATATGACAAAAATGTGATTCATGACGAGAGAATGAACACATACACCCTGGAGAAGAATGGGAGGACACACATGTTTATTCCAATTAAGGATAAGGAGGTGAAGCCTAAAGTAAGCAACACAGTACTTCTCATGAGTGGGAAGGAACTCCTTACCAAGGTTAAGAAGAAGGAGGATCCACAGTTAATTATGGTCAGGAAACCGAAAATTTTTCTCACTAGCACAAGAGTGGATGATTTACCAGAGGAGGTTCAGGAACTGCTGGAAGAGTTCGTTGACATTGTAGTGGACGAATTACCTCATTCATTTCCACCGATCAGAAGTGTGAGTCATCATATTTATCTCATACCAGGAGCTAGTTTTCCAAACAAAGCCACATACAGATCGACAGCGCAAGAGAATGGAGAGGTCAAAAGACAAGTCCAGGATTTGTTGGACAAAGGATTAGTCAGGGAAATCTTGAATCCATGTGTTGCTCGAACAATACTTAACCCAAAGAAAGACGGAGGGTGGAGGATGTGTACTGAATTGAGGGCGATTAATAAGATAACCATCAGGTATAGACTTCCATTGCCGAGGATGGATGATCTAATGGATTGCTTGAGTGGAGACAAGTATTTTTCAAAGATTGATTTGAAAAGAGGTTATTACTAGATTCACATGAGAGAAGGTGACGAATGGAAGACAACATTCAAGACAAACGAGGGTTTGTATGAATGGCTTGCTATGTCTTTTGGCTTAACAAATGCACCAAGTACCTTCATGAGGTCCTAAAGGAGTTCATTGGGAAATTTGTCATTGTGTATTTGGATAGTAAAACAGTCGCGGAGCATCTGAAGCATTTGGCTACAGTGATGCAGAAATTACAGCAGGAGAAGTTGTTGATAAACATGAAGAAGTCCTTATTCATGAAGACAAAGCTCATTTATTTGGGATTTGTTATTTCAGCAAATGATTTGAGGATGGATCCAGATAAGGTGGAAGTAATCAATAATTGGCCATCACCGAAGAACATATTTGAGGTGAGAAATTTTCACGGATTGGCTAGTTTCTACCAAAAATTCATCAGGAATTTTAGTGGAATTAGCGTAGTGATGATGGACATAGTGAAGAAAAGACACAAGTCTTTTCACTGGACTGAAGAAGCCGAGAAGAGATTCAATCTGTTGAAGAGGAAGATCATGGAACAACTAGTTTTGGTGTTTTCGGATTTCCAAAAGACATTTCAGGTGAAATGCGATGCAAGTGGATTTGCAATCAGGGCAGTATTGAGTCAAGGAGACAGAAAAATAGCATACTTTAGTGAGAATCTGAATGAAGCAAAGTTGAAATATTCCACTTATGATAAGGAATTTTATGCTATCATATAGGCACTGAAGAAATGGAGGCATTACTTGATACCCAAAGAGTTTGTCTTGTACAGTGACAATCATGCACTGTAGTTTGTGACTCAACAGACAAAGTTGAATCAGAAACAAGTCAAATGGGTTGATTATATGCAGAATTTCACTTTTGTGATAAAACATATGTATGGTACTGCTAATAAAGTTGTTGATGCTTTGAGCAGGAAGTTTTTGTTGTTGTAGGAGTTCAGATTCAAAACGTTAGGTTTTGATGATCTCAGGGACATGTACGCAGATGATCAGGATTTTAAGGAGGCATATGAAGTGGCTGAGAATCCAGTTCTCAGAGACAGAAACATATGGATAGAATACATGATCGAGGAAGGATAGTTGTTCAGGGGAAATCAACTATGTATTTTGAAATGTTCCATGAGGGAGAACTTGATGAAGGAAAAACACAGTGGAGGATTGGCAGGATAGTTTGGTCACAACAAGACATTCGCAAAATTGAACGAGTCAAATTTTGGGCCAGGAATGCGAGAAAATGTCAAGAGATTCGTGGACAGATGCAGATTTTGCTAGCATTTGAAGGGAAGTAGACAAAATGTGGTATTTTATCAACCATTGCCCATACCAGAGAGGTTGTGGGATGCGATTAGCACAAATTTCGTATTGGGGTTGCCAATAACACAAAGAGGTGTTGATTCAATCTTTGTGGTGGTGGATAGATTTTCAAATATGGAACACTTCACTTCATGTCAGAATACCAGTGACGTAACTCACATTGCGAACCTGTTTTTCAAAGAGGTCATTCGACTTTATGGGTTGCCAAGGAGCATAGTTTCGGATAGAGATACGAAGCTCATAGGGAATTTTTGGAGGACCTTATGGAAGCAGATGGGAACTAACCTATTATTTAGTTCGTCTTATCATCCTCAGATGGATGGATAAACAGAAGTGGTAAACAGGAGTCTGGGAGACTTGCTGAGAAGCTTGGTGAAAGAACACCACGGCCAGTGGGACAATATATTACCACAGGCAGAGTTTGCTTATAATGACTCAGTTAATAGGAGTACAGGGCAAAGTCCATTTCAGATTGTGTATGGCATGTAGCCAAGGGAAATTTCTGAACTGAGAGAGTTAGAACAGACTGCAATTAGGAGTGCTAGTGCAGAAGAATTCACAGAGGCGATGAAAGAACTTCACAGCCGGGTGAAGGAGCAACTGCTGGAATCAAGCCAGGAATATAAATGCAGGGCAGATCAACACAGAAGACAAATTCAGTTTGAAGTTGGTGATTTAATTCTAGCACATCTAAGAAAAGAAAGGTTCCCGAGAGGAACATATAATAAGATGAAAATGAAGAAAACCGGGCCATGTAGGGTCTTGAAGAAATGTGGGGCAAATGCTGATGAGATTGAATTACCCGATGGGATCAGAATTTCTCCGATATTCAATATCTCGGATTTGTACCCATATAAGGATAAAGAAATAGAGACTGGAAATGAGCAGCCAGTGATCTAGTGGACGAAGCAGATGTCGATTGGGGATAAACCACAGATGGAGTGCATACTGGACAAAAGAGTGAGTAAGAAGACCAGGCGAAAGCAATACCTTGAGTATCTAGTCAAATGGAAGAAACATCCAGTTGAAGATGTCAGCTAGGAGAATGAAGCAGAGATTCTAAAGCATGGAAAGACCATGCAGGAGCTCATGGATAGGAGCCCATGAAGATTTTCAAGCTAGGGAGTATGATGCAGGAGCATCGTCAACATTAAGCGAGCCGGCGCGGAAGACGATGGACAGCTGGAAAGCGCCAGCCCAATTTTTTTTTTAAATTCCCTTGGATCGATGCGCCATCTTAAATGAAGTCATTTAAGAAGAGACGCACTTGTGTAATGTAATCGTTCCTTGAGCATCTCGCTCTCGTCCTTAGTAGGTAGGAGGAATTTATAGTAGTTAATGCAAGTAGATAGAATTTAATTCTAGATTAGACAGTTTGAGAACGGAAGAGGGAAATGGGATATAGACACCCTCATTGTGCATTATATCATTATCAAGGAGAAGGAAGAGAAAGATCATGAAAAGAACTGTGTAAGAACACCCATGTACAGATATTTGGATTAATAAAAATCTTTGATTCAAATTCATGGTTTGTGTTGTTCTCTGTGTATTGATGTCATGCTCATAAATGTTTTCTTCCTGTTATACATTTTCTTTGATATGCTGTGTATATGATTTCATGTTCTAAGTTGAAGACTAAAGTGAGGAGGGAATGAGTTTCAATTGTTTCTCTATCTGAGTAATAATTCCTGCAAGGAGTGCAGTGGAAGTGTCCGCACGGAGTGCGTCGACAAGAATTCAGGGTTGTGTCTCTGATGCTCAGATGGTTTTACTTTTGTTCTCATTTTCCCATAAGTGTCGTTGGGCACAAGAGCCGTGCAAGGAGTGCGCAGGCCGAGTGAAGTTTAGGGTTGCGAACTTAAGCAGGAATTAAAAGACTCTTGCCACAGGAATGCGTAGGGTCGGAGGAATTCAACACTTAGACATGTTTGGAGGTTACCGCAAGGAGTGCGTGCAAGGATCCTCTTTGAGGCTCGAAGTCGTGAGAATCTCAAGAGGAGTAAGGCTTTTGAAAACATTGAGGAGCATCAGAAGTTTGTAGAGCAAGTAGATAAGTCCAGGGAAGAGTCCTTGGTTTCCTTCGTAGAAATCATCAAAGGGAAGAGACCGATGGTCAGAAATTTGCGGGGAGGATTAGCGAAATCCCACCATCCATCAGACTTGATAGAGGAGCGAGGAGGTTATGGTTGCATATGGAGTCCAAGCTCAGGAGATTGTGGACCGTAGGATCTTCACATAAAATACCCGTCAGCCATTGGATTGACCAAGAGTTGCACAGAGTTTAAGCTTCGTGGACAGGAGGAGGAAAATTTCGATGAGAGGTGTGGCCATCGCGATTTCAGCATTTTTGAAATCGAAAATCCTGTGAGCAAGTGATCGGGGAAAATCCATGTTGGAAACCCCGTAAAGGATCGGCACCATCCATCAGTCGGGACACGTGGACGAGATAGGAAGCCCCATCGGCATTTCGATCATCGAGACTCACATAGGCAAGTGGATTGGGTTTATATAATTGGCGACACCTGAGGGTTGATCTGAACCATCCATCCACTTGGGACACGTGTCAGAAATCCGAGGGAAGTCAGGGATCGACATTTCGTGAGTCAGGGAGACAAGGAGAAGTTTCAACTTGGAATCTTGAAGTCCAATTTTCCGAAAAGAGGAAAGCTCCGTGTGGGACCCTGTTGACGTCATATCGTCATAGCAAGGCTTCGAGAATCTCCATGGTGAAAACCCTGAAGTGGCGAAGATCATCCATTCTTGAGGACGCGTGGCCGAGATCGAAGCTTTCGGAGAAAGTCCCAAAGAGGAGTCATATCGAGGAATCGGCTTTTGAGAGATCGGGGAAAGAGGAGGTAAAAGCACTTCGGCATTTGAAGTCATGAAACCCCGAGGGATATGACATCCTAGTGACGTTGCATTGGGAATCAGGAAATCGGGGATTCCATGGACAAGAGGTTTGATACATTTCAACCTTTGAAACCCTAAATCCCGATAAAAAAAGTATGGCTACGGTCATATGAGGGGAGGTCATACTGACTAGGGGACTAGCTAGGAGGGCCTAAAGAAAAAAGGGAGCGCATTGGGATATCAGAAATCGGGAATTCGAGGAAGCTGGGGTTTTTGACTTTGGGGATTGGAAACCCCCGAAACCCGATTGTGACTTTCTATTGGGAATGGAGACAGAACTGGGCCTAAAGGCCGTAAGATGCTGAAAAAGACTTGTGGGTCAAATTCAAATAAAGATTCTAGGGAGAATCAAAGGAGCCACTCTAGCTCGAGGGTGAACTATGAATGATCCTTAAGATCGGGAGGTCAGCGCAGAGTTCTTTGTCGAGGCAGAGGGTGCGGTCTGTGTCACAACCATTTATAGAAATCAAGTGGAAGGATAGCATAATTTTTTTCACTTTTCCAATTCATCACTTCGATGATCACTAGAGAAAAGGAAAAATCCATGAAATCGTGAAGTCATGAAATAAATGCCAAATTAAATTTTGATCATTGATCTGGAATGGAAATTTTGAATCATTGGATCATATTCAAGGAAATATGGTTTCCAACTTCGGCATTGACCACTCTGGTGATACGAAGTTTAGAAAAATGAAGAATACTTGAAGGCAATATCCTTGAAGTCTCAAAGTGAATGAGGGCCATCAAATATTAGAAATTCATGGTGATCATTGGATGAGGATAGGTAGGTCCAATGGTGGTCAATTCTGACACTAACCACTCTGGAAAAAATAAGTTTGAATCATGTAGGAATACCCAAAGACTGAAGCCCCAAAGTCATGAACTCTTGTCGACTGTCAGATCAAAGGAAGAGCTAGGAAATCCTATTGACCATTGATCAACATAAAGTGGAAGGATAGGGTAAGATTTTAAATCATGAAGTATGGAAGTAACACTAAATGTTGATCCATTTAAGGACCATTATAGAATATTGGATGAAGTAGTGGAACCATATAATAAGCAAGGCCAAAGGCATGAAATCCCAGAGTAAACAGAGGTCGTTAGATCAAGACAAGGAAATATAAAACATTAGGAAAACATACTCAACACTTCAATGATGATTCAAGGTTCATATAAAATTGAAAAACTCTTGTAGCCACAAAGTACTGAAGCCACAAAGTGAAAATCCATGATCCAGGAGGGTGACATGTGGAAGAAGCCAAAGATGACACGTGGCCCAATCAGCTGGTGAAAAGTGACAAAGTCTAGTTGTCACATTAGGTAGATGAAAGTCACGAATCAAGGTGACATGTGGCTGCCACTTAGCCAGTGCCACGTCAATAGTGACATCATCATTCCATATCACTCTGAAATTACAACCTCTGTGGATATCCCACTTCTCCTACCAAAAAACTTGTCTGAAGTGTCATAGGCCAAAGTAATTAATTAACTTGTGGTTGTTGATATAAGATCCTCATGAATATTTCTTGAACATTTGATCGAGTATAGTGGAGTGATAGTGTAAGGAGTACTAACAACTAACAACAAGAAGTCACTACATATTTATGACTTATTTAGTAGGTAAACCTTTGAATATATTGAACTAATTCATAGTTATAATATCCCGTAGTCCCAGAGTCATGAATCATCGAAGCCCCAGAGTGAACGAAGACCGTCCATATCAACCAATGATTAATCCGGATTCGTTGATCATGTAAAAGAAAAAATTAGTCAAAGTTCAATGAGAAATGGGGTCTTATATATCTGACCATCTGTTATAAGGCTAGATTAGTCATGAAGGTTTAGAAGCACAGATTAAGTTTCATATACGTTACCGAGAAGGAGATAACACGTTTTTTTATCAATACCATTGGATGAGACCAGGGAAAAGATCAATAGTGGAACAAAAATTTTCCACTTCGGGGATAGTTGGAATTAGGTAAGAGGAATAAATATCTTGGAGTCCTGAATCTCCGAAATACTAGAAAAAATGAAGATCATCCATATCAATGACTAATTAAGTTAGAATCGTCTATCTTCAAGACTTGAAAATGATTTGAATCCAGTTGTTGATCTGAGAGCTTTTGGAGTAATTCTATCCATTATATTAGCTAGCATGAAATGTAATCACTTCAGAAGGTAACACTCTGTAATATATCTCTTCGGAAATAACAAGATTTTGTTAGAGGATAAAATCTCTAAAGGGTCGAAGCCCGAAGGACAGGTTATGTTGTTGGTTGTGTGAGTTCTCAAGGTACCAAAGGCGCAACACTAATACTTAGGGAAGTTCTTAGTTGGTAAGCTCATGGTTTCGAGCTCATGGTCAGACAATTTTTTTATTGAAGGGAGATCTTATTGATTAAGACTCAGTTTCACAACAATTTGAGATCTATAAACAAATGAACTGATACATAGTCATGATTAAAGATGAGTTAAATCATGAGTATTTTGAATAAAGAATAAGAAGGAAAAAATATATTGTTTAAAGTTTAATATTTTCATTTAAATGAAAGGGTAAAATGTTACAATGTCATAAAACATCTTGATTCAAACCAAAAGACTCAATGGATTAACCCTGTTCCTTTTGGAAAACTATATAAAGAAAGAAAACAAAATGGAAAGAGTGTCTTGGTGGATATATATATATAATGGATTGAATGGAAGTTCATTCTATTAGGTTGGTGTCTGTTTATAGGATGAGTTTTTTATCGGAATTGGATTCCTCACATCTTAGTTTAATCTAAGATCAACAAGATGGGTATTTTTATGAGGTTGGATTCTTCATTTCTCATTTGGATCTAAGAACTACAAGTTTCGTCTTGTATCAGAGAGTTGGATCTCTCATATTCAGTAGAATTGGAAGATATTAAAGGATTGATTTTATTTGTATTCATTCAAGTTAAATAAATAAAAGAATGATATTTTTTATACTTCGTACAGTTTTTGTTGTACCTTTTTATGAATAATTAATTGAAGTCCATATATCTTATTTAGTTTATTTAGTTAATATATGAAAATGTGAAAAGTATCCAAAATTTCCAGACATCGATTCACCCCCCTCTCAGTGTCAATGTGTGTTTCAACACTTAAATGGTCAAAATCAATCTGATGAATCCAAGGCTATAAGCTTTGATTATGTGTCTTGAAGTTCCTAACCTTGTAGGGTAGGATGTGGGATGAGAGTACCTTGTCGATTTTTCTACCCTTGTATATTCTGATTTTTATTGATTCTCCATGTATTGGACTAATGAATTTGTTACATACTTTGTCACTTGTAGAAATTTTTTGTGATGGCATATTGTGATTTTGAAAATTATAGAGAATCTATGATTGTAATAAATCAAATTCCTAATTGATATCATTGTTGATATGTTTATTTTTCTTATATAATATTATAACGAGTAATCTTGTAATTTGTTTTTCAAAAAAAATAATTATGCTATTCCGTCGTAATTGATTATATTATACTATGTACTGAGGGTGTGTTACAGTTTGTTACTAGGAACTATCTTGAAGATCCATTGTACTATTCTCGACCATACTTACCCCTTTCCATGATTGTTTCCCCACATTTACTTATCTCTCGGGATTTTAGGGTGTATTAACCCAAGAAGGGGTTGTCCCTCACTCTATGGGAACAAGGGGTTGAAGTTCCATAGCAATGGATGTTGGGTAAAAGATAAAATCATATGTATGAAAGTTCTATATGCTTCACCCAGGGACCACCCAATAAAGAAATGAAACACTTATCTTTGAGAAAAGGGGGACCCACAAAGAAATATGATTAAGAATGCTTGAAAGGTTAGTTGGAGGATAGGAGGTCTCATCACGATTCAGCCTATCATGTCCATGGATATCTAGTTGTATGAAATCACCATCATCTAGTAACCAATCCAGGGTAATGGTTGTCAATTACATGGTTGAGAGGAAGGGGGTCTCGTCACGAGCCAACCTTCTCATTTCCACTAGGTATTTTTGGCTGACACTGTCATTGTCTAGACACCACACCAATGAAGTGGCTTTCAAATTGTACTTAAATTTATGAAATAAACAAAGAATAGAAAAATAATGGACTTGGCAGAAATGCATTGCAAACAAAGGTACCCCACACCCTCTACAAAGGAACCCATGAATAAGACACTACAACCCCTTGTATTTCATGAACCCCATCCCCATTTAGTCTTAACCCTAAACACTTCATTCACTTTACATGAATTGGAGAGGGATCTAACCAATAGGACACCTTGTCAACCATACCATATTCAATCTCAACAAGTCACATAATGTCTTTGAGAAATTTATTGTTTGACATGGTAATCTTTGATGCACATGCTTCGGTGGATCATTTATTGATTGGATTCACTTATCATGATTTTATCACTTGATATTCATGGAGGGCATGATTATTTGTCTCTGTAGGACCTAGTTGGTGGAGAATTTTGGAACAACAATCATAGCTTGGGATTCCATGGGGCTTGAATCCCACAGGTGGGTGTCAAGGGCCTGCATGCTAGATGAGAGAGATCAAACTTTGAAGGATGAGAAAATGAATTGGAATACATAACCTATCCCCCACATGCAAAAAAAAAATCCTAGGAGAGGAAAAATGTCACCTTTAGAAGCATGACATCACCTAGGGAGTTAGGGTTTGGTGATGAGGTTGCCATGCATTGGAACAAGGAATGTTTGGGAGATTTGAGGCATTGAACATGAAGGAATTCATTTGGATGATTTACATGTGGCTTTGGGAATCCTTATACACTCTTCCATCACTAACGACCTTCTCCTAGTGCCAAAACGTCCCCTAAAGGGGTGACATCTTTATAAACTAGGGTTTTTATTTGTGAAAAAGTGAAATTAAAGTGAATTTTTTAATATTATTTTGTAAAAGGGGAAAGATTAGGGTTGTTGACCCCTAGTCTTGTGGTTTACCCTTAATTATGTGGAAATACTTCTTAGTGACATTTTGTATAAATAAGATATCATAAGATCTCATTTTAACATAACTCTCGGTTGTGAGAGGATTTTGGACTAAAAGTTTCTCTCTCTTTGGAAAATTCTCTCTCCTATGCATTTTTTTATGTCTATGTCTTGGATTATTGGTTTATGGAAGTGATGTTCTAGACTTGGAAGGATTTTCTCTATCTTTTATGGTGGTTTATCTTACCTTTTTCCATGAATCATTAAGATTTTTACATTGTGCTATCATTTTTTATACAACTAAAGGTTATTTTTCCAGAGGTAGGTGGGAAGTATAAGAGAATACACCCCCACCTTAGTTGTCATCATTTTATGCATACATGTTATTGGTTTAACAAGGGTTTACTAAGAGAAGATTGAGGGAATACACCTTCTTATCCTAAACCCTAGCTAGAGATACTTTCCTTGGGGAGTAAGAGGATTTACACCCACAAGGAGGTAGTACCTCTATCTCTTTATTTGCTTGACTCCATTAATCCATTTTTTAAATGCACTAGTCATTTACTTATTTCACTGAAGAAATAAAAATTTTCCTTGGTAAATGTAGAAAATTTCTTCGCTTTCATATGATGGGATGCACCAGAATCTATAATCCATGAATCACATGAAGAGTTAATTGCAACAAAAGAATGGTGATTACATTTCTTAGGAGCATGATCTTTTTCCTTCTGCTTCTTGACTCCCTCTAGAATGAAGTTTCCAAGGTTGTTATGTTGAAGTTTTTATGCCATAATATCGATATGTTTCTTCATGAATGTGGATTCTTCATGATTTGGTTTATTGCAGTAAGTGCATTGCTTTCTCTTTTTCTTATTCTTGGAATATGAAGAGTCTTTAGAACTTGAAGAATCGTTAAAGTGTTTCGAATATCCATCCTTCTTGTTTTGTTTCTCCTTCTTGTTCGGTTTGGATGATCATTTTCCATCATGCATGGTGATTTCATGTGGTTTGTGATATTTCATGAGGCCCATATGTATGATTTTTATCTTCCCTTGTGTGAGAGACTCAATGAACTAAGATATCATAGGAATTTTCCAATTCGTTCCAAAAAGATATCTGCCTGAATGGAAATTGGAGAGATATACATCGTATTAGGGTCCTAGCTTGGCCAATATTGTTAGACTAAGTTGTTTCTCTTGTGTAAACTTGTCAATACCACATTCACCCAAGTTGAATATCAAATATTTAAATTTAGTAAATAAATCATGTATATTATCAAAAATTTTACAGTCTAAGGTATTCAACTATACCTCAAGCATATGACCTCACATCTTATCCTGCTTTCCAAAGAGTTCTTCCAACGAGGTCTAGATATTTTTTGGATTCTTTCATGTGGCAACATGAAACCATAAACTAGTGGATATTAACTCAAGAAGCAGTCAAGTGGCCTCATCCTTACAGTTCATCCATCTGGTCTTCACAAGAATTGATGTAGGTTATGTTTCTGTCACCATTGTTAAATTATATAGTCCTTTTCTTTTGAGTTGGAATGTGGCCTTTGGATTGCATTCAAATTAGTTGTATAGTGTGAGTCTTATCACTAAAATTGGTTGAATAACTTGCATCATCTCCATTCATGCTATTGATTCTGAAAACATCTTCAAAACCAAGATCGTGGATTCCGAGATATGACAGACGGTTCTATGGTGGATATAGATATGATAAAACAACTATATCTCTTAAAATATCATGTGGGTTTTGGATATTTTTGGTGAGCATGAGAATCCCTATGTTATACGTCTCTATTCAAAATTTCATCCCAACCCAAATCACCAATTTCAAGATATGGCTATTTTACTGCAGAAAACCAATTTTCTAGAGGGTAGACTGAATCATCGCACCCTAGAGAATGATAAAGTGCGATGAGTTAGAATCCTCGCACCCTAGAGAAGGACAAAGTGAGACGATTCTGAAAAAATGAATCGTCACACCCTGGATGAAGAACACAGTTTTACCATCACACCCTAGCAATGGATAGGCTGCGAAAATTCCAATTGTTGCACCTTTCGATAGGGATATCTTGCAATGATGGAAGAAACTAGGTTTAATCAAATCATGTTTAACTCTTCCACCAGTACATATTGTAAAAATTTTGATGTTTTATCCATGGCATTATGGACAAAATTGTCCATATTGTCACAAAATAAAGGAAATTAAAAAAAAAAAAATCATGTTTCCCAATAACGTCGGTGTTGCCACGTTGACATCGCTCTTGCCACGTTAATGTCTCTCTTGCCACGTTAACGTCACTCTTTCCACGTTTTCCACTGGACCGTCTCTCTTGCCATGTTTGTGAATATATATGTCGCAATTGTGATATTTTGGAAACTAGGTTTTCCCCTCCAACGGTCACCTTAGTATGTTCACCAAGTCAAAATACCAACGGTCAGTTAGGACTTTTTTACGTCGGAATTGCAACATTACAAAATCTATAAATATGTTGCATTTGACGGATGTTGTGACAAGTTTTCTATAATAACGACGCTTGAAAAAGGGTTTGCGGGTCTTCTCGGCGAACAAAAAATAGATATTTGTTTCAGTATAAATCTATGGGGAAGAATGTCAGAAAACATTAGAGCTGAATGGGTTCAGTGTCATTCATCATGCCATCTTCAAAATCTTACTTCTTTCTCTTGTTTGCATCATAACTTTTCACCATAATATTGATCATTTCTCATTTAAATATTTCACAAAGCATGTTCTTCTCTAGTCTCTCCAATTCTTCCAATCATTTTTAAAAATATTTTGTTGTCTATATCCTCTATGTTACTTCTATTTACAAGGATAACACCTAGTTTTCTATCGACATTATTACTTATTTGTCAAAGGTTTTTACATTTATCATTTCTTACATGTTGTCCTATATTATGAGAGAATAACATCAAGTCAATTATTGTAGTCTAATCTCTTCAAGTCACATATTTTGTGAGTATGGATGCAAATACCTTGTTCATACTCTTTGTTAGGACATTTTCACTAGGGTAGTATGGAATACTCTTCTAATCAACAACCTTAAATATCCAATCAATCATTTATAATTGTTTGCAAAGAAGTGGGCCCCTGGATCAAAAGATGTATGTACCAGACATCCATAGTGACATAATATCTTTTCAAATGAGAATTTGTAGCTTCTTACACAATTATCAATCCAACAACCTAAATGCCTTCTCACTTCGTGAATAGGTCTATGCCCATAATTACATATTGAAAGTGTCTTCTTATTTTCTAGTACAAAAGGTCCAATAAAATAGATTCCCCAATGATCAAAACTTTTCATTAGATGAATAGGTTTAAGTTTGTGAAAATCCCTTTGTGAAAATCCCTTATCTTTGGTTTTTTGCTCACTTTTTGGCACTAGACACATTTATTAACCATTTGAAATAATCCTTAAATATTTTAGGCCACCATAGTCTTGAACATAGGATTTTTTGGGTTGTCTGAGTAAGAGAGTAATGCCCCCCTACTATGCCAAAATATGCCTTGCTAATCAAATTATTTTTTTCCAGTGGTTGCACACATTTTATTTGTATACCGTTAATTTGGACTCTATATAAATTGCCTACTAAATTTTTTAATTAGAGTGTCTTTTGAACTAGAATTCATCTATTTGTCATACTCATCTTGTCTAGTGCCTTTTTGTGC
>ML782226.1:26442-36995 GCA_009831015.1 Picea engelmannii | reverse complement strand
CCCTTGCTTATCGAGCACCTTAAAAGAGTAGAACTTTAGTGACAATGTGAAACTTTGATGGTTCAAGACAATAATTTCTTGTGAACAACAACATTTGGTTTTGTTGTGTGGAGTTGTTTGGCCACCTTAGGGATTGTTGGCTCCAAATCATTAGCTTAGATACTATTTAGGGTATATATAACATAGTCTCCCTTAAATTGGTTAAGTATGTCACACTAGCCTCTAAAGGCCAACTTCTCATCTGTTGGAAATATTGTCATTGATGGCAAAGGCTGAGGAAAAGGAAGAAAAAGAGTTTTCATGTAAGCAAATCAGTGTATGGTTTAATTTTGGATGGGAGCGTATGATTGTTGTAGAGCGTCGTCGACAACCGTCAGATCTGCAAAACCTGTGAGGGAGGTAAGCCATTGGGAATCGGAGTTTCGTGAGTCCCGTGAACAACTGCATCACACATCGTGAAATCGCGATATGAGATTTCCCAATAAGGAAGATAGCGTGTGGGCCACCCTGGAGGACAGGTGGCAGGTGCTTCATCGGAGAATCGGGAATCGGAGTTTTGCGAGTCCCATGAATGAGTGCACCAGACATCGCGAAATCACGATATGCGATTTCCTGATAAGGAAGATTGCGTGTGGGCCACCCTGGAGGACATGTGGCAGGTAAAAGGCCCATCGAAGGACCAACGTATCGAGAATCAAAAAATCGGTATTCCCGTGAATGAAGGATCAGGGAAATCCCTAAAGGAAACCCCGACGTGGAATCTGAACCGTCCATTCGGTGGGATGCGTATCGGAGATCTGAGACACCAGGCATCGGGACTGGCAGGTCTCGAAACCCCATAAAGAACAAGAGCCTTCCATCTGGAAGGACACGTGGCAAAGGATCAGGCGCCATCGGCATTTTGTCCATCGAGAAATCGGATATCCCGGTGACAAAGGATTTGTGCATTGTGAAATCGCGATCAGTGAAAACCCCAATCAGTGGGGAACAACAGTCAGCACAGCAGAAGAAGGAGGATAGTGGCGTAGTGGAGAACAACTGTCAGTGTAAAGGAACGTCGGGATTTGGACGATCGAGAATCACGCGGGTGTATGCATTGAGGCATCACAAACCCCGTAGCCCCGATGGGGTAAGGTTGTGGTCACGGTGTGACGGTCATGTTGACCGGGAGCTAAGATCAGGAGGGCTAGCATATGGAATGTCGAAACTCGATTTAAAAAGGCACGGATAGGTTGAATTCAAATTTTAAAATGGGGCCCGATTTCCCCCGAGTAATAAATATGGGACCCGATGAGCGTTGAATGGGTCCTGGACCCATGGGATTAAGAAGGCATCGATTCCCTTGCTACAGGTGTGCGAAAAAAAGGCAAAGTGGTTGAGGTCATTTGTGCAGATCGCACGGAAGGTTTGAGAATGGAGGAACCTCATTGTGGCAGTCGGGTGGCATATCTACATTGAAAGAGAGTTCTCGGTTGTGGGTTTAGCAACTATGAGAGAAGAGGCATCATCTCCAGGTTTATTGTCTTGTTTAATGTGTGTTTAGGAGGCTTTTACAACTGCCTTTGCAGTTAGTAGATCTTTGTTTCCTTTCGAGATAATTTCATTTATTTTCATAGCCACTAGAACATAGTGTATTGATGTGATTTCGGGATTCAAGTCTTAATAAGATGTCAGAACTGTCTCTTCTAAAAGAAGATGATGGCCAGTGCATAGAACTTCAGTAAATCTGGGGTTGAATCTATCTGATCCAGTGTGAAAATTTATGAAATGCGATCAGCAGCGAGTCTGAGGGTTAAAGCCTTCAGTAGAAGCATCTTATCAGTAGAAACTAGTGCGATTTTCAGGGGGTTGAAGCTCCTTTCCAGGAAAGGCTGGTAAACAAGAGAAGGTTGCAGCCTTATGCAAGTAGAAGCCTGCGTACTATTATGAGTCTGCACTAGTACATTGTTGTAGAATGTTTTCTTAATAATAATCATTGAAGACAGAGACAACGGCAACAGTGGTTTTCTCCCGATTGGGTTTCCACCTTAAATCCTGGTGTTCATGTTTCTTACTCATGTGCGTTGGTTTTTTTTTTTTTTTTCTGCAATGTATTATTGCTTAATATACATGACACAACCTTCCCCGCTCCTCGAAGAATGATCACAATTACCAGGACCTTCATTGACGTCGAACCGAAGAGCGACAATTCTCCTCTAATTCCCTGTCGGGAATTCTTCACCCACAGTAACTCTCCACTGATTTCCTTTCACAATCGGGAAATCGGACTTCGCGAATTTGTTATTCCTATGGTCACGGGTTTCTTGATTCTTAATTCCCCGAAACCCGATGTGCTGATTCTCCATTGACACCTATCCTCACTGCTGATTCTTGGACCCCACACACCTGTGGAAATCAGGAAATCGTCGATCGGGAATTCGCGATTTCTGTGGCACCGTTTCAAAGGACCTCCCAAATCCCAGAACCCCGATACGCCATGCCACCTGTCAATACCACACACTCTCGCCATGGGACCCATCGCAATTCAGGGTTTCGCGAATCCTCCATGATCCCTTCAACACCAAAAGTTCCGAAGTGCTGAATCTCGACTCTCCGGGATGTCCTGACACGCGTCTCCCACAATCGACGGTTCAGAACTTATCGGAGTATTGCTCGTCACGACATCGCTACTCCCACTCCAAAAACTTGGTGCTCCAACTCACGAGATGCCGATATGCGATGTCGCATATGATCTGACGGTCCCTGTGCCTCTAGATAAATGACTCCACTTCCTCTGGGACTTCAAACTTTTTAAGGTTCACACCTTAACTCCTTGCAGTTTTGCAAGATCTAACGGTCCTCGGGATTTTGTGGAGTCTCTCTCTAGGAGATTTTCAACCGTCCGATCTCTCTTTGATATTTCCTGCGAGATGGATCAAACGCTTCCTCTGTGAAGATCTATTCGCCCTCTCACCAACCTAAGGTGTTTCTCTCAGGCTTACCTCAGCCGCGCCTGGTCTTCTCTTTTAGCAAACTTATAGGCCTATCCCTCCTGAGCTTGTCCTCAATTTCACAAGCCCTTATGAGAGATTCCCAGCGTGCACTCCTCGCAGTGAACTCTCAACGTCTGCTCAATGTTGAGATTCTAGACTCTGCGCGTTAACCTGTAGTAGCAGTCTTAGTTCTCTTTGCTCAGATTCACAACTGAGATTTCAAATTCAGCCTGCGCTTCTCCTGCACGGCCCTACCAACCCAAATCAACTTCTGGGTGAATGAGAATTAAGAGTTTAACTGTCTAGCCTCATCAACGCACTCTATACGGATGAATTCCACTACACTCTATGCAGGAATCTCCTAGCTTGGACAGAGAAACAATTGAAACTTATTCTCTTCTCTCTCAGACTTCAATGAAAACCTCTGAAATCACATGCACAACATTTTCAAAACAAAGTCATGACAGAAAACAAGCATCCATGAGCATAATATCAACACAGAGAAACAACACAAACCATGAAATTGAATCCAAGTCTTTATTCTATTAATTCAATCTATACATGGGTGTTCTTCACAAGTTCTCTGCTTGCTCTCCTTTCTCCTGTTTGATAATCCTACAATGATACAAGGGAGGGTGTCTATATCCATTTTCCCTCTCGACAGTTGAAACTATCAGATCTACAATTAAATTCCTATCTAACAACATTAAATCTATTAAATGCCTTCCTATCTAGTAAGGACGAGAGCTTAAAGGCTCAAGGTCCCCTTTACAATACAAGTGCACTTCTTTATGTCTTTATTAAAGAGTGGTGCAACAACTTGCAAATCATTTCAAAATTTGTAGGCGATGTCCAACTGTCTTTTCTGCTTGATGTGCTGGCTCACTTGATGAGTGAGTGATGCTCTTGCATCATACTCCTTGGCTTGGAAATTTTCATGGGCTCCTATCCATGAGATCCTGCACGGTGTGTCCATGCTTCTGAATCACTGCTTCTATCTCCCAGCTAGCATCCTCCACTGGGTGATTCTTCCATTTCACCAGGTACTCGAAATACTGCTTTTGCCTGGTCTTCTTTCCCACTCGCTTGTCCAGTATGCACTCCATCTGCAACTTCTTGGCAACTAGTAATTGCTTCTGCCACTGGATCACTGGTTCCTCAGCTCCAACCTCTGCTTCTTCAGCCCTGTACAGGTATAAATCCGAAATATTAAAAATCAGAGATATCCCGATGCCATTCGGAAACTCAATTTCATAAGCATTCTCCCCGAATTTCCTCAGGACTCTGCACGGCCCAATCCTTTTCATCTTCAATTTGTTGTATGTTCCCCTTGGGAATCGTTCCTTCCTTAAGTGTGCTAGAACCAAATCACCAACTTCGAACTGAAGTTGTCTCTTCTGCTGATCGTCTCTGCGCTTATACTCTTGATTTGATTTCATCAGTCACTACTTCACTTGACTGTGAAGTTCCTGCATCGCCTCAGCGAATTCCTCTGCGCTAGCACTGCTAGTCGTAGCCTGTCCTGACTCCATGAGTTCAGAAACTCCCCTTGGCTATGTTCCATACAAAATTTGGAATGGAATCTTTCCTGTACTCTAATTCACCGAATCATTGTACGCAAACTCTGGCTGTGGTAATATATGGTCCCAACTGCTGTGGTGCTCTGTCACCAAGCTTCTCAGTAAGTCTCCAAGACTTCTGTTGACCACCTCTATTTTCCCATCCCTCTACGGATGATAAGATGAACTAAATGCCAAATCAGTTCCCAGCTTCTTCCATAGCGTCCTCCAAAAATGACCTATGAATTTTGTATCCCTGTCCGAGACTATTCTTCTCGGTAATCCATGAAGTCTAACAATCTCTTTGAAAAACAAGTTTGCGATGTGTGTCGCATCGCTGGTCTTCTGACACGGAATAAAATGTGCCATCTTCGAAAACCTGTCCACCACCACAAAGATGGAATCAACCCCTCTTTGCATCCTCGAAAATCCTAACACAAAATCCATGCTAATTGCCTCCCATGGCCTCTCCGGTATGGGCAATGGCTGATAAAAACCTGCATTTTTCTTTCTGCCTTTTGAATGTTGACAAATCCTACATCTGTCAACAAACCTCTTGACATCTGCTCGCATGCCCGGCCAAAAATACGATTCGCTCAGCTTCGCGAATGTTTTGTCATGACCAAAGTGCCCTACTAAACTGCCAGTATGTTTTCCTTCACCAAATTCTCCCTCATAGAGCAATTCGGTATGCACAACTGATTGCCTTGAAACAACAATCCATCCTGGATCATATAATCTATCCAGGGGCTCCGATCCTTGAGAACTGGATTCTCAGTTGCTTCGTATGCTTCTCCAAAATCTGCATCTCCTGCATACATATCTCTGAGATTTTCAAAACCCAAGGTTTTGACTCAAAACTCATGTAACAACAAACATTTCCTGCTCAAAGCATCAACCACTTTGTTTGCAGTCCCTGAAATGTGTTTAATTACAAACGTGAAATTCTGCATGTACTCTACCCATTTTGCATGCTTCTGATTCAACTTATCTCGTTGACTTATAAACTGCAATGCATGGTTGTCACTGTACAATACAAATTCCTTGGGTATCAAATAATTCCTCCACTTCTTCAATGCCTGTATGATGGCGTACAACTCTTTATCATATGTGGAGTATTTAAGCTTTGCTTCATCCAGCTTCTCACTGAAATATGCAACCAGCCTATCATCCTGACTCAAGACAGCTCCTACGGCATATCCGCTTGCATCACATTTCACCTGAAATGTCTTCTGAAAATCAGGCAACACCAGAATTGGTTGCTTTGTAATCTTTCACTTCAACAGATTGAAGCTCTTCTCAGCCTCTACTGTCCAGTGAAAAATTTTATGCCACTTCTTCACTGTGTCCATCATTGATGTGCTAATTCCACTGAAATTCTGAATGAATTTTCTGTAGAAACTAGCCAGTCCATGGAAACTTCTCACCTCGAAAACATTCCTCGGTGATGGCCAATTCTTGATCACTTCCACTTTTTCAGGATCCATCTTCAACTCATTTGCTGAAATAACAAAGCCCAAATAAATGAGCTCTGTCTTCATGAAGGAACACTTCTTCATGTTGATCAACAACTTCTCTTGCTGCAGTCTTCCCATTACAATGGCCAAATGCTTCAAATTCTCAGCCTTTGTTTTACTGTAGATCAATATATCATCCAGATATACGACTACAAAATTTCCGATGAATTCCCTCAGGACTTCATTCATCAGTCTCATGAATGTGCTTGGCGCATTTGTCAATCCAAACGACATGACTAGCCATTCGTACAAACCTTCGTTTGTCTTGAATGTTGTCTTCCACTCGTCACCCTCTCTCATGAGAATCTGATGATATCCGCTCTTCAAATCTATCTTTGAAAAGTAATTTTCCCCACTCAGGCAATCCATCAGATCATCCATTCTTAGCAGTGGAAATCTGTACCTGATGGTGATTTTGTTTATCACTCTGGAGTCTGTACACATTCTCTAGCCTCCATCCTTCTTTGGACTTAGTACTGTCGGAACAACACACGGACCCAGACTCTCTCTGACCAGTCCTTTGTCTAGCAGATCCTGTACCTGCCTCTTGACCTCCTCATTTTCCTGTGGCGTCAACCTGTATGCTTCTTTATTCGGAAAACTTTCTCCCAGTATGAGGTCAATATGGTGACTCACACTCCTCATCGGTGGCAACGAACGAGGTAGTTCGTCCACGATGATATCAGCGAACTCTCCCAGCAGTTCTTGAATCTCCTCTAGTAGATCATCAACTCTTGTGCTAGTTAGGACAATTCTCGATTTCCTGACCACAAAGAATTGTGGATCTTCCTTCTTCTCCATTTCTGTGATAATTTCCTTCCCACTCATGAGAAGTATGGTACTGCTTACTTCCGGTTTCATTTCTTTATCCTTTATCGGAAGCAATTTGTGTGTCCTCCCATCCTTCTCCAAGGTGTATGTGTTCAACCTTCCGTCATGAACCACATTTCGGTCATACTTCCATGGTATCCCCAATAATACATGACAGACATCCATGGGATTGACATCACATAGGACTTTATCCTTATATTCACCCATTTTGAAATCAACTAAACATTGTTTAGTGACACTCACCTGATGTCCCTTTTGCAGCCATGATACTTTGTATGGACTCGGGTGATCAGTCATCTCCAGCTCTAATTTCTTCACCATCTCGCTTGAAACGAGATTATCGGTGCTTCCGCTGTCCACAATGACCTTGCATTTCCAGCCCTTGGTCTTGCATGTGGTCCTGAACAGTCTAGTTCTCTAAGCTGTGTCCTCCACCTCTTTCTCGGGTGTTAAGAGAACTTTGTGAACCGTTAGTGACTTCCCACTTCTGGTGTCTTCATTCTCAACATCACGCCTCTATGCTTCAGTGATGTGAGCTTCTCCTCTGTCCATTTTCCTGTCTGGAAAATTAACGGCTTTGTGTCCGTCCTTCCCACATGTGAAACATGTGATGATTCCTCCTCTTCCTCTACCTCGACCTCTAGTACGAGGAAGAGTGTTCGCGTCAGCATATCTGCCACCTTTCTCTGTATGTTGTCTCCTCGGCTCAGCATATTGCTGCCCTTGTGAGGTTCCACCTCTCTCAACCTTACCCTGAGGTTTCTGCCATTCCTCCTTGGGCTTCTGAGTTCTTTCTTGGGCAACCGCTTTGCCTCCGGGTTGACTTCTACCTCGCCGTCGACTTCTACCTCGCCCTCGCTGTCCTTTCTTATGGCTCACCTTCTCCTCAGCTTTTAGAGCCATCTGGTAAGAATCCTCAACTGTTCTAATAGTCGCCATGCTTAACTCATCCCGAATGTCATATCTTAGACCATTCAGGTATCTCGCCACCTTCTCATCATCGCTCCCCCGATGACCTGCTCTGATGTTGAGTCTGTAAAACTCTTTGGTGTACTCCTTCACCGTCATCATCTTCTGTCTTAGGTTCTACATTCGCTTGAACAGTGTGCTCTAATAATCTCTGGGGATGAATTTTTCTTTCATCTTAGCAATCATCTGATCCCATCTTTTAATATTCTATTTTCCTTTGGAACGTCTATCTGCCTATAGCTTGTCCCACCATAATGCTGCATGTCCCTTCAACTTAGTGATAGCATGCCTTATCTTCTTATCCTCTTCGATATCTTCATAGTCGAAGTAGGTGTCAAGAGCTCAGATCCAATCCAACAACTCTTCTTCATCAAGGATTCCTTCATAAGCTGGAATGTCCATTTTGGTCTTAGAACTCATCCGGGCAATGGCTTTGATTAATTGCTCGGTCGATGGATCCTCTGTTGTGACCTCTTCTTCGTGTCCAACTTCCTCTTCCACTTCGGAATCGCTAAGATCCCTTGCACCAGCTCCGTGTCTCTGCACTGTCTCCATCTCCTCAAGCCTTGCTCGGAGATCTCTCATCTAGCGCTCTATTTATGGATTTCCTACCGGCCTTCCTCTTCTTCGAGCATCCCTGTCCTCCCGATCAGGTGATTGTCTTTCTCTTCTGGGCGGCATGGTGAAATCTTCTTCTTCTCTTCTCTGCTACAGAAAGCAGAGACTTCTAGGCTCTGATACCACTCTGACGCAACCTTCCCCGCTCCTCAGAGAATGATCACGATTACCAGGACCTTCACTGGCCTCGGCCCGAAGAGAGAAAATGCTGCTCTAATTCCCTGTCGGGAATTCTTCACCCACAATAACTCTCCACTGATTTCCTTTCACAATCGGGAAATCGGACTTCGCGAATTCGCGATTCCTATGGTCGCGGGTTTCTTGCTTCTCAATTCCTTGAAAACCGATGTGTCGATTCTCCAATGACACCTATCCTCGTTGCTGATGCTTGGACCCCACACACCTGTGGAAATCGGGAAATCACCGATCAGGAATTCACAATTTCCGTGGCACCGTTTCATAGGACCTCCCAAATCCCGAACCCCGATATGCGATGCCACCTGTCAATACCACACACTCTTGCCGTGGGACCCATCGAAATTCGGGGTTTCGCGAATCCTCTGTGATCCCTTCGACACCAAAAGTTCCGAAGTGCCGAATCTCGACTCTGTAGGATCTCCTGACATGCATCTCCCACAATCGATGGTTCAAAATTTATCGGAGTATCGCGCGTCGCGATATCGCTACTCCCGCTCCAAAAACTTGGTTCTCCAACTCGCGAGATGTCGATATGCGATGTCACATATGATCTGATGGTCCCTGTGCCTCCAGATAAATGACTCCACTTCCTCTGGGACTTCAAACTTTTGAAGGTTCACACCTTAACTCCTTGCAGTTTTGCAAGATCTAACGGTCCTCGGGATTTCGTGGAGTCTCTCTCTAGGATATTTTCAACTGTCTGATCTCTGTTTGATATTTCCTGTGAGATGGATCAAACGCTTCCTCCGTGAAGATCTATTCACCCTCTCACCAACCTAAGGTGTTTCTCTCAGGCTTACCTCATCCATGCATGGTCTTCTCTTTCAGCAAACTGATAGGCCTATCCCTCCTGAGCTTGTCCTTGATTTCACAAGCCCTTATGAGAGCTTCCCAATGTGCACTCCTTGCAGCAAACTCTCAACGTTTGCTCAATGTTGAGATTCTAGACTCTGCGCATTAACCTGCAGCAACAGTCTTAGTTCTCTTTGCTCAGATTCACAACTGAGATTTCAAATTCATCCCGCGCTTCTCCTGCATGGCCCTAGCAACCCGAATCAACTTCTGGGCGAATGAGAATTAAGAGTTTAACCGTCTAGCCTCATCAACACACTCTATGCGGATGAATTCCACTGCACTCTATGTAGGAATCTCCTGGCTAAGACAGAGAAACAATTGAAACTTATTCTCTTCTCTCTCAGACTTCAATTAAAACCTCTAAAATCACATGCAAAACATTTTCAAAACAAAGGCATGACAGAAAACAAGCATCCATGAGCATAATATCAACACAGAGAAACAACACAAACCATGAAATTGAATCCAAGTCTTTCTTCTATTAATTCAATCTGTACATGGGTGTTCTTCACAAGTTCTCTGCTTGCTCTCCTTGCTCCTGTTTGATAATCCTACAATGATACAAGGGAGGGTGTCTATATCCGTTTTCCCTCTCGAGAACTGAAACTATCATATCTACAATTAAATTCCTATCTAACATCATTAAATCTATTAAATGCCTTCCTATCTACTAAGGACGAGAGCTTAAAGGCTCAAGGTCCCCTTTACAATACAAGTGCGATTCTTTATGTCTTTATTAAAGAGAGGCGCAACAACTTCCAAAGCATTTCAAAAATTGTAGGCACTATCCAACTGTCTTTTCTGCTCGATGTGCTGGCTCGCTTGATGAGTGAGCGTGCTCCTGCATCAAGACATCTGATGAATAATGAAATATCTCTGGATGCACTCTTATTTTCTAAAGACTATACAAGAACTGGTCTCTACAAAGTAGCCTAAGGTTTTTAGTGAAAGAAGAGAGAAAATTAATTATTGCTCAAATACAGATTCACCCCCCCCCCCTCTTAGTATTTCTCAACAATTGGTATCAGAGCTAG
>ML782225.1:1491609-1501908 GCA_009831015.1 Picea engelmannii | reverse complement strand
CAAAGTTCAGTTGATTTACAATTGTTTTCAAGCCCATAATAAGCTTTCCATCCCCCAATAATCCTTTTCTCAATGCTATAATTCCAATTAAGCTTATGGTGAATATCAATTCCAAGATATTTGTATGAATTCACTTCCTCCAAATTGTTGTTGTCATATACAAAGGTATCATAAGAAATCTTATTTATATGAATTAGTGTTCATGGTGTTATAAATTGCACTGATTATTATAGTTTTACATTTTTTTTTGCATGCTTGCTACTACCCTTTGTACATATTATCACTTCCCATGTCTTTCTATACATTCTGGGAGGAATTTGCTACAAAATTGGTTAAAACAAATAATGGGTCAAACCCATAAACAACAATTTTTCTTATATAAAGATTTGACTTGGATTCAAACCAAAATACACTTCAAAAGTTTATCGGTGTAAAATCATTGGGTTTTCTTGTCAAAAGAATATGTTTTGAGCTCAACATTAGATTTTATACTTGGTATTATCTTTCTTTGTCAAAAGAAATTTTGACTTGAATCTACAAGGCTATGGCTATGTGCCATTTTTCCCTCTCGAACTTCTTAAAAGGGAAGCTCATAGATATGGTTCACTCATACTATCTTTGTTTTATTTTAAAAAACACAGTTCAAAACCATGAGTTGCCACGTTTTATGGAGAACATATTACAGAGTAAATGATATTGGTTTGCATTATAGGACAACTTTAGTTTATTCATATAACACTATGGATGGTTGGTATGGCATAGATGTTTCAATTGACCCCAGTGAGTAATAATAACTAATGTTGATGGTTGGTATTTGCATTGGTTTTATTATGATAATGTGTACAAGTTTTAAAAAGGCACATAGTGGAATAATGGTTTAGTTTAAGTTGTAAATTATTTTCACATTAACAATTTGCACACTATTTCCTCATTTATTATCATTTTTCATAAGCATTCTCCCTCTACCATATGTTCTAATCATACATAATTTACATTTCTGTATTTACCCTTGTTCATTTATTAAAAGAGATATTGAATTATTCATGTAAAAATAAGTTTTTAAAAGGTATTTAAGAGGATTTTAGATATCAAGTTAAGGAAATTGGAAGTGAAAAATATTGATGATCAATGGATTTTGGATTTTCTTTTTATACATTATTCCTATTTTATTTTTCCTTTCTAAGCTTGGTTTACCATTTTGTATTTAGAGTTATAATTAAATCATATTTAACAAGTTCTGTAATGAATGTTTATTATATTGTGTCTTGTATTGTACTTTAAATATTTTGGACTGATATAAATGGAAATGGTAATTAGATGAGCTTCTTTAGTAGAGGGAGTAACAAAGGAGGTAACAGAGGAAGAAGAGGTAGAATGCCAAATGTGTTTTGGCAACGAGGGAGGAACAAGAAGATGAGATTTTATATACATTGTGATGTAGATTCAGACGAGTTTAAAAAAATCAACTCATGTATAGAATCTGGTTTGATTTGGTTTATAGTACAGATTCAAATGAGTCTAAAATGGGTCTCAAAACAAAACAAAAATGTACTATCAAAGTCAATTTTAAAGGAACCAATCATTTTTAAATGATGACATCATCCCATGGGAATGAGTTGACATTGTTTGAGTTAAAAATGTTTATTTGTCACATTATAAATGGTGGATAAAAACCCATAATTAAATATGATAGTGCTTTAAGAGAAATACTCATAATGAAAAAAGTACTCACAAATTAATTTTGAATATAATATAAATATATCCATAAAGTAAATTACTCTTAAAATACTTTACTTTTGAATAAAATACACAATATAATATAATATATATATATATATATATATATATATATATACTTTACTTGAATTGCACACATTTTACTTGAATTGCACGTTGGTTCAAGTAGGTTGCGTTCATGGTTCAAAGTTATGAGTATGGTTCATAGGTATAACACATGATATATATACCTATGAACCATACTCATAACTTTGAACCATGAACCCAACCTATTTGAACCAACGTGCAATTCAAGTAAAGTGTGTGTATATATATATTAAAAAAAAAAATCAAATATAAAGTGTAACTCATATAATACAGTCTGAGTGGGCTTAATGGTTAAGAACATGTGTTTCTTCTTAAGAGGTCACAAGTTCAAATCCAGAGGGGGGTAGGGTATGTATACCTTCGTAGACTTTACCAGTCAAATCGTTGGGCGAAGGGGGTCCCTTGTCCCACAAACAAACAAGAGGATCTCAAACACCAATTTGATGTGGCTTGACCGTGACTTTAAAAATAAATTATTGTTATTATTATTACTATATATCACATTTATAATATAAATCTCCATCCAATTCACATTAATATTCACATTAATGTATTTTCTAAAATTTTAAATATAAATTAACTCACGTCCATATACATGTATTAGGTATATTCCATGTATCATATGTGGTATATTATGTATTAACATATTTTTTCAAATTTTAAAATATAAACCAACTCACCTCCATATATTATGTATTAGTGGTATATTATATATTAGAGATATATTATATCATGTAAGTTAATTGATTATCCAACTCACCTCCATGTATTATGTAATATTGGTATATTATGTATTATTGGTATATGATATATTATGTATTGTGAATATATTGTATCATCTAATATGTATTATACATATTATGTATTAGTGGTATATTATATATTAGAGATATATTATATCATGTAAGTTAATTGATTATCCAACTCACCTCCATGTATTATGTAATATTGGTAATGTATTATTGGTATATGATATATTATGTATTGTGAATATAATATTATGTATTGTGAATATATTGTATCATCTAATATGTATTAGTGATATATTATATATTAGAGATATATTATATCATGTAAGTTAATTGATTATCCAACTCACTTCCATGTATTATGTAATATTGGTATATTATGTATTATTGGTATATGATATATTATGTATTGTGAATATAATATTATGTATTAGTGGTATATTATATATTAGAGATATATTATATCATGTAAATTAATTGATTATCCAACTCACCTCCATGTATTATGTAATATTGGTATATTATGTATTATTGGTATATGATATATTATGTATTGTGAATATATTGTATCATCTAATATGTATTATACATATTATGTATTAGTGGTATATTATATATTAGAGATATATTATATCATGTAAGTTAATTGATTATCCAACTCACCTCCATGTATTATGTAATATTGGTATATTATGTATTATTGGTATATGATATATTATGTATTGTGAATATAATATTATGTATTAGTGGTATATTATATATTAGAGATATATTATATCATGTAAATTAATTGATTATCCAACTCACCTCCATGTATTATGTAATATTGGTATATTATGTATTATTGGTATATGATATATTATGTATTGTGAATATAATATTATGTATTGTGAATATATTGTATCATCTAATATGTATTAGTGATATATTATATATTAGAGATATATTATATCATGTAAGTTAATTGATTATCCAACTCACTTCCATGTATTATGTAATATTGGTATATTATGTATTATTGGTATATGATATATTATGTATTGTGAATATAATATTATGTATTAGTGGTATATTATATATTAGAGATATATTATATCATGTAAGTTAATTGATTATCCAACTCACCTCCATGTATTATGTAATATTGGTATATTATGTATTATTGGTATATGATATATTATGTATTGTGAATATATTGTATCATCTAATATGTATTATACATATTATGTATTAGTGGTATATTATATATTAGAGATATATTATATCATGTAAGTTAATTGATTATCCAACTCACCTCCATGTATTATGTAATATTGGTAATGTATTATTGGTATATGATATATTATGTATTGTGAATATAATATTATGTATTGTGAATATATTGTATCATCTAATATGTATTAGTGATATATTATATATTAGAGATATATTATATCATGTAAGTTAATTGATTATCCAACTCACCTCCATGTATTATGTAATATTGGTATATTATGTATTATTGGTATATGATATATTATGTATTGTGAATATAATATTATGTATTAGTGGTATATTATATATTAGAGATATATTATATCATGTAAATTAATTGATTATCCAACTCACCTCCATGTATTATGTAATATTGGTATATTATGTATTATTGGTATATGATATATTATGTATTGTGAATATAATATTATGTATTGTGAATATATTGTATCATCTAAGTTAATAGATTATCCAACTCACCTCCATGTATTATGTATTAGTGGTAGATTATATATTATGTATTGTAGATATATTATATCATATAAGTTAATAGATTATCCAACTCACCTTCATGTATTAGTGGTAGATTATATATTATGTATTAGTGGTAGATTATATATTATGTATTGTGGATATATTATATCATATAAGTTAATATATTATCCAACTCACCTCCATGTGGATATGAACTCCGACAGGGAGGTTAGGATTAATTAGGAAGAGAAGTTGGATATGAATTTCGACAGGGAGGTGGATATGATCGCCGAGAGGGAGGTGAGCCCAATTTAAGATAGGAAAGTGGATCTGAACTGTGAGAGGGAAGTTGATATTGACTCTGAGGCGTGTGATAACTAGAGGGGGAGCTCAAACCGATGGTGATGATGTCACCAGAGGACCTACCTAGATTATAAAATCCATCCCTATAGGTCTTGGGTTTGATGCGGCTAAACAGAATGTATACTTTCAGGAAGCATTGGAAGCGTTACAAGAAGTTGTTGTTGCGGTAGGGAATGGTACAAGTAGCATTGACACTGCCCAGAATATCGTTAACTATCTATGGTCGGGGAGGAGCATGCAAGGAGCACAACCTAGAGTTGTTGGAGGATCAGGTTCTTTGAAGATAGTTCAAAACCTATGTATTATGTGTATTAGTGGTAGATTATATATTATGTATTGTGGATATATTATATCATGTAAGTTAAAAGATTATCCAACTCACCTCCATGTATTATGTATTAGTGGTAGATTATATATTATGTATTGTGGATATATTATATCATGTAAGTTAATAGATTATCCACAATGTATATTATATTATCTCATTCTTATGTAATTGTAAAGATATATTACATCATTTCCATTTTATATTATAAATCAAATCAACTTAACATATAATATAAAACTAATACATAATATGATTATTGTATTTATCATATTACAATATATTGAACTATGTAATATAAAACTAATACATAATATGATATATTGCATTTATCATATTATGTGATATATTATATTATGTGATATATTATGTATCTAATTTTTATATAATATTTTAATTATATATTATTATACAAGTATAGATATTAAATAATAATATATTATATAATTAAGAATTTATGAATTATATTTATATTTTATTTCAAATTATTTAAAGATAAAGGACACATGTAATAGTTGTTTAAATGACAACAATTTTTTTTGAAAATCTTATTTTTATTTATGGTCATATATTTTTTTTTTTTAGTCGGATCAATATAAGTTTTTTTTTATCAATTTTACTTTTAGACAACTTTTTAATTTAACTTAACCACAGTTACGTGGATTGTAGTGTAAAAAGTGAGTTGTAAGTATACCTCCCCTACAAAATGATTAACTCGTAACATTTTATTATATCTCTTAGGAGGCCCATTTTAGACTTCAAAATTCCACTAATTAGTAAGCTAAGTTAAGTTGTCCTCTCTTAAACAAAAGATAATTAAATCTTCAAACCAAAAAGTACTTGAACTACCTAACTACTTTAGGAATCTAATACAGAAGAAAAAGAGGAAATCAATGGAGGACATGAGAAAATAGAGAAGTGAAACTTCTAATAAGGTATTCCTAAGTTCTAAGTGATATTTTCATCTTTTTATTCCATTCTGAGTTTTCATTAGAGATGAACTATCTTGTTGACAGCAAGGTTGTTCTAATGGTGGCAAAGAAAAGGCTAGGAGGCATTGATTGGTGATATTCTCCAAGGTCATTTATTTTGTTGAAGTCAGTTTGGTTTTAATTATAAGTTATGAACTCATTCAGTGCTAACTAATGTTGGTTTTGTAGAGTTCAAAATAATGATGCATATGTAACTTGGAGTGATCCGTCATGGTCTTGTGTTGTGATCTTTTCTTTTGACATTAGATGTCCATGTATGAGTATTAATTACATCTTGGAATTCCAAGAACTCCTCTGGTCCAGGTCTTCGCAAGGACCTAAATATATATTTTCAGTTGTAACTCAGAATTGACACTAATAAAAGGATTTGTCAATATCTTCTCACTTACAAAATTGTTTTAATATTGTGTTTCAAATTTGTCATTTTATCCATATTTCAACATTTTTGTTTTCATATTTGTCTTTATAATTCTTTTATTTTGCAAATTCATTCTTTTGTTTCTCTTTAAATTGTATAATCTCATATAAAACAAAAAGAATATATATATATATATATATATATATATATATATATATATATATATATATATATATATATATATATATATATATACCGAGTTAGATACAAGAATCATATTTCTTGATATCTGATTAAGGTTTTGACAAGCTATAAACCAGGGTAATAATCTGGCCTATCTTAGCTAGCCTAAGGAAATTCAAAACTATATGAGTAAGAATAATCATTATTCCTTTCATCAACAGAAGCCAAAGATAAGGTTGATGTCGAAGAAAAACAAAAGAGAAAAGTAGTTGAGGAAGAGTAAGTGAAAATATTAAAATATAGAGAAAATAATAAAAAGGAAAGTGATGCAAATTTAGATGTTGATAGTAAAAGAATTGAACAAGAACAAAGGAAGAAGGATGAAGAAGACAAATGGGATTTTGACCTAGTAAATGTGGGACCAATGGAAGAAGTGCATGCCCATAAGAGCTTTGCGATGTTCTCTTCAACCAAATTGATTATAGGAGGAGATGTGCCAACCACTATCCCCACTAATGAATTTTCAAATCTATATGTGTTCTCTATTGAAATATTGTAACTGAAAAGAGTATTCTTATTATTATTATTGAGATATTATTCATAGGATCAATCCCCATTGTGGATTGATCATGTCGGTGATTGATCATGTCGGTTATTGTAATAGGACCAATTCCCCTTTTGCGGATTGGTCAAAAGACAATTATAATAGGCAGAATAAGAAGTCGGCCCTAGCAGTTAATAAAGAGACCCAGAAATATAATAAAGGTGGGTTTACCCACCCAGTTTGAGAAGTCGGCCCTGCCAGTGAAGAGACACTTCACACGTGCTAGACTTGTATAAATAAAGGAGGCTAGCACCTCACTTAAACACAACTCCCTTGCTCAGTTTGAGAGACAAGTTCTGATCTGTTACCAGCAAAGGAGAGAGAGAGAGAGGCGCATATCTTGGAGAGGACTTTATGTTTTAGCATAGAGATCTCTTGGCATTGTATTGGCTATCTATATTAAGGAAGTTTTGTTGGGTTTTCTTCCCCTAGAGGGTTTCCCAGGATAAATGTTGTGTCTCTTGTGATTGTGTATTTCTCAGTGATCTTGGATTATGCTATTGTTATCTAATAAAATGCAAACATCTATAATAATGGCTTAAACATTAACATTCTCTTTTAATACAAAAAATAAGAAAATAGTGAGGTAAACACATTAAAAAAAAAGAAAACTTATAGTGGATTGGAATTTGTTACTTACTACATAAACCATTGTTTCATATACTAAATAAGTAGAACCTGTAGTCATAGCCTCTCCTCAAGCATATTTTTTTGAATCCAATGTATCATGTATTAATGGTATGGCCAAACAACTAAAAAAATGCAACACACAAGTGGAACTTGCAAATAATTGGGTGGAGTACTATAAAGAAAATCAACATGATATCTCAAAGTTTATTGAGTATGGATTGGAAATTTAAGATGAATTAAATCCATTACAGAGAGATTTTTACAAGTGAGACCAACACTTCCAGAGACAATGACTAAATGTGTTCATCCTTTACAATAGGACATAAGAATGGAAAATACAATAGGAGAGAATATAGATTCAGTTTGAATCTATAAATAAGTGGCAAGTTGATCATCGAAACCTCCCTCCTGAAATACAATATATAAATGAAAGGGAAATTCTTAGCATTTAAATTAGTCTCAAACATTAGAAATATGCTTACCAGAAGACGTGGAAACTATTCGTAGAACTTGGGGATTGTGAGAAGTTATGGTGAGTGACTAAAAGACTTGTAGATACATGTAACATTCCCATTTTTGGTCCAAGTAATAATTTACATCTTCATGAGAAGGTTGCACAAGATTTGGAAGGTGGGATTCAACCAGAAAGACACTCCATCAAATCAATCATCCTTCATGTGAATAAACCATGTATGAAAGAGTATATAGAGAATCCAACAAAGGAAATAATTTTCATAAAACAATTCATTCACAAGTTGAAGAATAATAAGGAAAAAGTGGAGCATAACATTGCATTATTCAAAACTCCAATACAAACATCATTTTCCATAAGCTAGTAATATTCAAAGGATTTTTAATCTTGGAAAATTTATATAAAATCACATGTAAAATAAAAAAAACAAGCTTCAACATTTTAGGTGGAACATGAAGGATCACGAAGTGAAACATTTCAACTTCCTCTTTCTTAATTTTGTATAAATAGAAAGAAAGTTAAGAGCAAGGGGTATTTTGCTTGGTAATATAAACTATTCCTATTGTTAAGCTTGTTGTCCAATATTTGAGAATCGAATCTAATCTAATGATGCTTGTGTTAAGACTATTCTTTGTTATTCATATGTTCCAAAATCACTATAAGATTACATGTTTTAGTTGTAAACTTTTCTCACGTTGTTATACCTCACTATCACTTTTCATTTATTAATGCTTCTAATGTACAACTATGAAATTGTAGATTTCTACCAAGTACGCGTGTAATCATCTATTTGTAATTTTAGCAAGTAATATCACAAAAAACTATTTTTTGTTTATTATTTTTTATATATTATTTGATTTCATATATATTAAAAGTTTTTCTTGTTAATTTCTAGCTAAGAAGTAGTAGGATAGAATAGTTTAGAATAGGATATATGTAGGAACTAAAAGGAATTAAATATTTTAAATAGTAATGAAAGTTGGACTAGAATACAAAAGGTTTTCTACTCCAAATATATTAAGGTCTGATTGGGCCTTTTCCCTAAGTGAACCTATTTAGTTGAAGAGGGCCATTTCCTTTTGTTAATGATTTATTAAATCTTGAAACAGTATTCTATATTTTTCCTTTTTTTTCACTTATAATGTGGGAAAGGAGAGATGTATTTAGGTCTTCCTATTTGAAATCCACACACTCCATTGATCCATTCAACATATTAAGGAGATCAAAATATATTTTAACTTATCTAGAGAGAATATAGTGTGTTGTCTAAAGTGGATATATAACAATAACAAAATATTTTGTTGGTAAATTGTGCATCCACCTAATGAAGTCTTAGCTTTCAACCATCATTAATGTTGATGGTGAATTATTAACTAATTGTAAACATAGTTACCAACTTAATGAGAACTCTACAGAATTCTTGTTTTTGGGGGGGTCCAATTTTTTTACCCCGTTTTTAAAAATGGTGCTACCAGTAGCACCCCCTCTCCCTTTTTAGGTGGTTTTTCGATATTTTAAATTTTTCAATCCACAATGTTTACACATTTTTTTTCAAATGTTTGTTTTTCAATTATTTTCATTTTTTTCAATTTTTATTTTTTTATTTTTTTATTCAATTGTGTTTTTAGTCAATTTTCCATGCTTCTTTCAATCTTAAAAATATTTTTTACCATTTACTTTTTTTAAGTTAAGATTTTTCATATAATTGTGTCTTCTTAATTAATTTATTGTTCCATACTTTTAAAATATGGTGGAAAACACCATTCTTAACACATTGTTTACATTTACTTCAATACATGGAAAAAATTTGTAGTTAAATAACACTATTTTTTAACAAAAAAAAAATATAATTATGTTTTTATAAATTAAAAACTAAGAAAAATAAAAGAACTAAAATTAAAAAATTAAAAAACAAATTTAGATAATAAAAAAGATCAAAGAGAAACTTAAAAAACTAAAGAGGAAAAAAAAAACAAAAAAACAAAACAAATATATAAACTAAGCTAAATCTAAAAAAAAAGACAAAAAAAAAGTAAAAAAACAAATTTATGACCTAAAAACTTTAGAAAAA
>ML782225.1:1471185-1489759 GCA_009831015.1 Picea engelmannii | reverse complement strand
TATATATATATATATATATATATATATATATATATATATATATATATATATATATATATATATATATATATATATATATATATATATATATATATATTATTTTTTTAATTATTGTTTTTGGAGGAAAATTTTAATTTTATTTTTTTTCGTTTTAGTTATTTTTCTATTTCACATTGTTTTTTAATCTTGTTTTTTGGTCATTTAAAAAAAATATTTATTTGTGAAGATTTTGTTCTTTCTATTTATTTGTTTTTAAATATAAATTAAAAAAATAAAAAATAAAATTTGTAAATAAATTTTCAAGGGACCATTTGGAGTCCAATTTTGGGTTGTTTATTTACATATGGTTTTGTTGTCAATATCACAATTTCAATCAGGTCGTAAATAGCTATGATTTTCACGTTTAGGAAAAAACAATTTTTTTACGTAGCATCACTTTTTGATTTAGGTGTTGATTTTAAGGTTTTTCTGAGCTACTGTCTAAGTTTTGAAGGCAATGTTCGAAAAATGTTGTAATTTTGACCACGTCTAAAAAAATGGTGCTACCGGTAGCACCACTTTTTGATTTGGGGGTTGATTTTCATGTTTTTGATGCAAAAATATGGGTTTTAAGGGCTAGAGTTCTCGTTTTGAGGTCACAATTCTCGTTAAGTCAGTAACTATGTTTGTAATTGTATCATGCCAAAATATCATAGTTTTGAAATTTTTATTGGAACATTAGGCTATGAAGGTATGATCACACCTCTGTATATTTTGAAGATAATCAGTCAGTAGTCAATAGTCAACTAGGAGAGTTGATTAAGTGGTCAACAAAGGGACTGGCTAGATGGTGAACTAAACATTTGATTGGTTGGGTAGTTACAAAAAACAGTCAATTGGCACGTAGAACAAGGAAGAAATTAAGGATTTTATTATGTTCCCTCACTAACCTATGTCGAACTCATCTTCCTCACTTCAAGGGAGTTGGTTACATATTTGTTCTATATAAGATGGCACTATGGGTCGACCTATAACAAGTGTGTGGCATGGTGAACAATATTGGTGATATGCGGTGTATGGAAATATTTTGGTTTCTTACATTTCTATGTATGTCAAGAGCCATGCTCAATTATGCTCAAGTGTTGTAAAGATGTCTTTAGACACCACCTCTCTCTTGAAATACTAGCTTTATAATATACATAATCTTCTGATTCTCCAACATGGTATCAGAGCTAGTGGTTTTAGATCTATCCTATTGTCTATAAGTCTTGTGGAGGTTATCAATGGCACACGCTCTTAACAAGTCATATCTACCTAGTAGATTAACTCAATGTTTAAACTTGCAAACTAAATCTAATATTAGATTTATAGATAGGCATGATGAATTCAAACCAAGACCATGCGGTCTATATTTTCCACAATTATGGAATTTAGGGACAAGATATGGAAACATTATTGAAGAGTAAAGCATTGTCGTAGTTTACAAAAATTGCAATTCAAAATCTAAAGGATGACCAACAAAATCTTGTCATCGACGGGGCGAAGGATGGGGTTGTATGAGTTATTCAACAACCTACATCTCTAGGGATATTCACTTTCATACAAGCACTATTGATTTCCTAAATGCTATATGGAAGAAGTTGAATATTTTATTTGATAAAACTAATGAAAGCCAGGTTATGCATATTGAAAAAGAGTTCATTTCTCCAGATCATCTCTCTTTTGAAATAATTGAAGACTTCTTATGGAAGAAATTGAATATTTTATTTGATAAAACTAATGAAAGCCAGGTTATGCATATTGAAAAAGAGTTGATCTCTCTAGGTCATCTCTATTTTGAAAGAATTGAAGACTTCTTAGCCCACGTGAAGGAACTTCAATTGAAATTAGCTGAATGTGGAAATGATTTCCCAAGAAAGATGGTCATCTCATAGAACTAATCATAATGAATTTGAATACACCATATGATGTGTTATAATATTTGATGTTTCATAATAGCTAGACCTCCAAAAAAATATGATGGGTGAGATTATTCCTGACTCTTTCTATGGTTTAATAATTAGGGAACAAGGAAAATTTCTTGATAAATGGAAATTTGAGGTCCAACAATAGGCCCATTTGTTGAAGGGAAAATATTGACAAAATTGTAGAGAAAGAGGTTGAAATTATAGCCAGGAGAAAGAGCATGATCACATTTACTCAATTGTTAAGAAGAAGCATGGCACTCAAACTTCAACTAAGGAAGGTAGACAAAAGAAGATCTATTGCTATCATAGAAAATAGAGACATATGGAGAAGGTTTCTTGGAAGAATACCAAGGAACTGGAGGAGAAAGTGAAGAAGCTTGAAGGAGACATGTAAAGTGAATATCAAATAGTCTATAAAACCGAACTTCAAAAGGTAAGGTGGATAACTATATATTTTATATTAATTTGATAAGTCCAAATCCACATTTGAATGTGTTGTTAAAAGACATAAGTCGTTTTTGGAAGCTAAGGGATTTTCTCAACAAAAAGGTTGTCAACTACACTAAGATGTTTTCTCCAGTTGCAAAGATGAACTTTACTCGACTAATTTTTTTACTTGTTGCTCACTTTGGATGGGAGATACATCATATGGATGTCAAAAGTGTTTTTCTACATGGTAATCTCACTGAAGAAATTTATGTGGATCAACCCCCCAATTTTGAGAAGGATGACAGTCTTGTGTGCCAACTAAAGAAATCATTGTATGGTTTTAAATAGATCCCCAAGGCATGGTACAAGATGATTGATTGTTTTTTCCTCAATCTTGGTTTGAAACAATGTGAATCAAATTACAGTATCTCTTTATTGCATGCAAATGGTGAAACATTAATCGTTGCATTATGTGAGAATGATCTAGTCATCATTGGAAACAATGTGAATTTATTTTTGGATTTGAAGAAATGATTGCCATATACATTTGAGATGACTAACCTTGGTTTGTTTCATTTCCTTTTGGGCATTGAAGTCTTACAGATGGATGATGGTATATTTATTTCTCAAGATAAATATGTATTGAATCCCTTATATAAGTTCAAAATGGAATATTGTACATCCTATGCTACACTTTATCAGTCGGGAGTAAAGATAACCAAGGAGTGTGATTCTCCAAAAGTCGATGCTACACTCTATTGACAACTTGTCAGCAACCTCATCTATTTAACTCATAGTCGACCTAATATTTCCTTTGTTATCAATGTGGTTTCTCAATTTATGCAAGATCCATGAGAAAGTCACCTTAAATCCATAAAGAGAATTGTTCATCATAATCAAGGGAATTTACTAGCTTGGTATAAAGTATTGTAGTGATAAACTAAACCAGTTAATCGGTTATACAACTCAGATTGGCCTAGAGATGGCGATGGCATGAAGTCAACATTTGGCTATGTGTTTTGACTTGTCTCTGGACCCATTGTTTGGTCTTGTAAAAAACTAAAGGTGGTCTCTCTTTGAACCACATAATAAAAATAATGTGGTGCAACACATGATGGCATAGAGGTGGTATGGATTCAAAATCTCATGGGTGAACTGATTTTCCAATCAAGATATTGACTATGGTATATTGCGACAATTAAAGTATATTGTGATAACCAAAGTGTGATACAAGTTGCAATGAATCCTACTGCACACAACAAAATGAATCATGTGGAGCTTCATGCTCATTATTTGAGACATTTAGTACCATAAAATGTTGTGAATCTTGTTTATCACAAGATGAATGATCATGTTTTTTATATCTTTATGAATCCTCTCTCGAAAAAAATTGTGAAACTTCAATCTATGTGTGGGTTTCAAGAATCCACAATTATAGGGGGTGTGCAAAAGTAATTTCACCTCCTAAATCTATAGAACATTATGCTACTAGGGGTGTGTCAGAACAACAAGATATGTAATCATCACACCTTTGGATCTTCTAAATATAGTAATTTGGCAATCAATAGTCAACTAAGCAATTGACTGAGTGGTTAACTGGATGGTCCACTAGACATTTGACTGGTTGGGAAATTACAACAAAGAAATTAACTAGTGTGCAAAACAAGACAGAAATCAAGGAGTTTACTGTGCACCCTCACCAATCTATGTGGACCTCATCTTCCTCACTTCAAGGGAGTTGGTTACATCTTGGTGCTATATAAGATGGCCTTATGGGTCAATCTATAACATGTGTGTGACATGGTAAACAATATGTATGAATATGTGGTGTGCATGGAAATGTTTTGGATTCTTAGATTGCTATGTATGTTGAGTTATGCTCAATTTTTCTTGAGTGTTGTAACGATATCTTTAGACACCGCCTCTCTCTTGGAATACTATCTCTTTGATCTACCTAATACTTTGATTCTCCAACAAATGCCAAAATTGAGGTAAGATAGTACATTCCAAGATATTGTCTATTACTGATTGGATTATTTTTAGAAATAAAGTGTTCTAGGTCCTCGAGGTTGTTTAATATTGTTTAGTTTTGAACAAAATCATTTTTAAATGGACAGGTGTTAATGAAGGACTTATTACACAACCAATGACTATAAATTATGATCCCTTTATTCGTGTCTTGCCTCTTATAGTATGGGGAAAATTAGTACTCAAAGGCAATGTGATATTATATGAAACACTATGTTGAATGGAAATCATCACATAAGGCCCAACAAAAGAAAATTAAATATAGAATCCATGGACAATAAGTTTGTATGTTAGCGTCCAATGTTTAAAAACTAGTTTGGGACTTTCAATTTTCTATATAGAGTTAGAGTTAGGGAATATTTACCAATACTTTTATATGGATTCACACCAAGGTGGAGCTAGTGATAATCAATGCTATAGTGACCATGATGGAATAATGATTAAGGGTATATTAAGGGTTTTGTGTACATATTAGGCAAGGAATAACAAAGTGTTCAAGTCTAGATGCTTCATTGATGTTAATTGCAAACTAATCAAAGGCATTTTGTTGTCTCTTAGTGACTCCTTTTTGTAGGATTGGTTGTTAGTGCTTGAGAGGTTATTGCAAATAGCCCTAATCTATGACACACCTCAAGAATTATTTTTGGACATTGTAGACTAATCAAAGGCATGTTGATGTCATTTAGTGACTGGTTTTTGTCGGATTGGTTATTAGAGTTTGAGCGGTTATACAAATAAACCTAACCTATGACACACCTCAACAATTACTTTTGGATGTTTATGTTTATCCTAAGTGGTATCCCAGATAAGCCTAAAATCAATTGCTTTTAAATTAAGAAGCATCAATACTTCTATGGACAAAGGAATGGACATGTCAATAAACCATTGGCCTAGTATTGCAATAGTATTTAATGTTGGATTACTGAGAGGGGGGGTGAATCAGTAATAGCGTAATTATAATCATTTTTCTTCAAATAATCCAAGTGTTATCTCAATGTAGAATTATTATCCAATAATGAGCAATAAGAAATGAATAATCACACACATACAAAGTACACCAGTCTTTTACGTGGAAACCCAAATCGGGAGAAAACCACATAATGTTTTTTCTTATATGTCTTGAAGAATTACATTCATTGGAAGCACCAACTTCCTTTGTTTTCCAGCTGCAACTGAAAGGAGGCTCCAACCCCCTAGTTTCTCAGGCTACAACCTGAGAGAAGCTCCAACTCCCCAATTCTCTGGCTACAACCAGAAGGAGGCTACAACCCCCTATGTTCTCCGGCTACAACCGGAAGGTGGCTACAACCACCTGTCCTTGCCTCGTCCAACTGCCCTGAAGTAGAAGTAGAATGATGGAACCACTGTCACACTATCACTATGAGATATACCGTTGTAAACCTGTACCAATAAACCTGAACCATGCATCAACAATGCATCAACTTGTACCTCAACCTGTAATCAACATGTACCATAAACAATTGCGTCAACCATGCACCAAACTGTACCAAACAATCTATAATCAACATGTAACATAAACAAGTGCAACCAACCATGTACCAAGTATGTACCAATCATGTGTCAACTACTCATCAACTATGACTCATCAATATGTACCAACATCATCAACTATACACCTCATGTATGTGCCAACTCATCAACTACTTGTCTCAAACATGTACCCAACTTGTACCTCAACCAAAAGCCCCCATCAATTTCATAATCCAAATATGATTTATAACTCTGTAATAGACCTGGTGTATATGATCACATACATGCAAACCTTCCTTAACTTTAAACAACAAGAGACTAGCATTTACATCAAACTTTTCTTTAGTTTCACATGACTAGTTTTGGATTAGTCAACAACCCTAACTTGAAATAATCATAACTTTGTACCTGTAATGAATAAATATCTGAAACTGATACAAAATGTTCTTCAGTGTGTTTTGTGCAATTCCTCCAGGTGTCACTACTTGGAACCTCTCATAAAAGTAGTTATAGAAAAAATGGCATACCTTGATGAATTATGGCTTATTTTAAAGAGCGACCTTGTAGAGCGTGCCCCACACGGAATATTTGTTGAATCGATATGAAACTGTTACAAAACATAATACAGACTATACTCTAATGAACACCTTTGGTCTTACTGAATTTGGATCTATTATGAAGAATTTATGACGTTTTTACCCGAAACACTTGTTTTTGACTAGTTTCAGGACTAGCCACAAACCCTATTTTCCACGGAGTGTAACTCTAAAAATACAACGACCCACAAGTTGAATTTTTTACCACAGATACTTGGATATGTTTCCTCAATTTCATAGCAATTTCACGGTCTGAATCATTCTAGAAAACAAGTTATTGCGAAAATGGTGAGATGACCTGTAAATAACATACCTTAGAAAGCACCATCAAAAGAATTTATCCTTCCTTGAATTCCAGCCTCTTTTATTCACCTTCCCTCAGAAATTTGACTTAGATATCCTTTGGTTACTTCAGAAACCTATAGGTATTCAATAATCTCAAGTGTGATTTAAATCAGAGAGCCTCACCTCTTATTTATACTCTCAAGTAGCTTCCTTAAAAACATCTTCTAGGTCACTTTTCCCACTTTCCTTATTTTAAGGTTAACCCACTTCTAATTTCTCCATTAACTTTATTATTTAAATAAATGATTTTGTATTCACTTTGAATTATAGTGCACTCATCACTTCACTTTATTATTTACCTTTAAAAATCTTAAATCAATTTGACTACTTTGACCTTTTGGGGCTTCTAGATGACATATGAGGGTCATCCAACTTTGTAAGGCCATAACTCTCAAACCGTGAGGAGTTATGTGACGTTACACATACCACCAGAAATGGAATGACATGTACTATCCATATAGAATAGTATTATCTGAAAATATATCAAAACTCATACCGTTATCCATCAAACAAACTTGGGTCCATTACCCAAACCTGGGTTCTCCAACTTCTCATGGCCATAACTCTCTAACCATGAGGAGTTATGTGACGTTCCACATACCACAGGAAATGGCTTGACAAGCACTATCCATATAGGATATTTTCACTGACAAATTCACTGGCATTCATCTCATTACTCCACAAATAATCATGGGTTCTCTAACCATACTTGTAGGATAACTCAATCCGCAAAGCGTCTTCCCGTGATGGCTTTTACCATAAGGGGACCACTTTGGATTTCATCCATTTCTACTTATTATCAACCATGACAAGACAATAACAAGTCATCTTTACATCAAACAATCTTGGGTCCATTACCCAACCTTTGTGCTACGGGGCTTTCTTCAAGGGTTGACATCAATGACAACCAACCTTAATCAACATTTAATGGAGATATACATGCGTGGAAAAACATAGTAAGGTTGTGTAGCTATTGGAAGCCAGACATGCCTCCTATAGTTTGGTTTATTTTTTATTATGAATTTTAGGAAACATTTATTATATTTCAATCAACTTTCTTTTTTCCATTTTATGTACTACAATTAAATGACTAGGAAATTTCAGTAAACATCTTTTTGTTAGAATACAAAGTTGAAATTTATAGAAATATCTTCACCATAAATTCAAGTATAGAAATTACTAGAGTTGAAGCTAAGCCTAATTTCAAGGAGCATTTAGTTCATTTATTCATATAGTTCTAAGCTTAAGTAAGAAACTTGTAAGAGTTTGTAGTTTATAATTATTATGCAAACCTTATAACTAAATATGCATATGATTCTAAGCTTAAGCAAGAAACTTGTAAGAGTTTGTAGTTTATAATTATTATGCAAACTTTATTTTTCTCCTTTTGTTTATTGACATCTTTTATTACAAAAATTACAATTATTATTTTAGCTTTAAGACACTTTGATTTTTATTTTTTGTTATTTTTAAATGGATTAATTAAAGTAACAATAAAGAAAGAAGAGTGGTTTTCACTTTTTAGTCCCTAACATGTGTGTTTATTAATTTAATTAGAAAAGCCTTATCATAATTGTATTGGTCAATACTAAATAGCTTTGAAAAAACTAAATGGAGGACATATTTCTGCAATGAATATTAAAATTAAATGTTTTAAAATATTCATCAATTTCACCAAATTGGTTAGTTATTAATATTCATAGCCATTTTAAATCACTACATAAAATAAGGGTATTTATCTAAAATCATATTTTAAGCTTTGCAATTAAAAATCTCGGTTCCAACTTAAGTGTTTTTATTTTCATTTAAAAAACAATATTTGCAAACTCATGTGCATCAAACAAGATGTGTAATCTTGTAATATCAAATGGAAACATGTGAAAAATTATACAATTATATCCTTAATAAGCCTAGTTTCAAAGTGTGGTTATGAATTAATTTGTAGATGTGGATATAGTCTCTAGTGTTTTTGTTTTTCCCTTGTAATACAATTCGTCCTACCCTGAAACCCATAAGCAAGGGTGAGATTGATGTTAGCTTGCTAGCCCCCATCAACAACTGGCTCACAAAGAGCCCAATCAACAATTGACTAATAAATATTCCAATCAACAACTGACTAACAAAGAGTGAACATGTCACAAGTGGGATTTGAACCTAGTTGTAGTGGATAACAATTTGTCCTCTAAAACACCCATGGTAGACCCAATAGACAATATAATCTTTTAGTCTTTATCCAAACTCTCATAACAAATATGTCCAATTTTATGTTCAATCCTTAATTTCATTTCCAATAAATATATGAAAACACCCAAAAGATGGACCATCTTGATACTATAAATAAATGATTATTCATTCAATTCACAAAATTTATGGGATTTTTAATTATTTAATTCCTCTCTTTCACTAACCTATGCATAGAGATGTTTTCTACATCTTAATAATTAATAAGTAAAATATTTATCATGATTATTAATTAGAGCATAATAAAAATACATCAACTTGATACCAAAAAAAACATAAATTATATAATAAGGGGATGAGAATCTAAGGAAAGAACATCGAACAACTTGTGTTTAATTACAACCAAAATCAAAGCAATTCATTTAACAATGAATTTGAGAGTTAATAACATGCTACTTTGGTAAACTTTAGGTTGTTTCCATCGTATTTGTAGGAAAATATGCGAAGAGAATGAACAGTCGAGCTCCAAGAAGACATTACATGAAGAACATTCCTACAATCAACTTTCTACTACACGGATCAATATATGGAAAATAGATTACAAGCATAAAATTTTGTAAATTATGGAAAATTTTGGGAAAAAAACATGTAAAACTAAATAGTAATAGACCTTATCAAGATTTTTCTAATGGTTCAAAGATCAAGAAAAATGTTCTTATAAGTTGAAGTCAAAATATTAACAATTGAGAGAGTTTTTCAAAGCCAAACTTCAATAAATTATGGTTGTTTGTTTTTTAATCAAAATCTTGACTTCTCATACAAGAAAATGATGGTAGAATCTATATTTTCCATTTGAATCAGTTTGAAGATAGAATTCCAAGCCATTTGTGTGTAGTAACTACTAAAAGTTAAGAGGGTGTATCTTCATGATTCCTATTCCTAAAGGAGATGAACCATTTTTTGTGGGCACACCACCAATTTTATTTTCCCAATTTTGCATGGAATAGAATAGAAATAGAGAGGAGATGAGGCACGAAAAAGAAAGATAGAAAAAGAATATGAACCAAACAAAGAGAGAGGAAAATGTGTCAAACAAAGTCTTCCAACGGAAAGTGTGCAACAAGTGAATATTCTTTATCATGTATTTGTATCAAACATGCATATTCAATTTTAATACCAATAATTTAATTTAATTGGAAAGTCTTTGTCTTGCTTCATTGTTTGATTTTCCATTGCTTTGGAATTGAATAACTATAGTGAAGGAACACACACATGACACCAAAATCTAGTCGAGTTCAACTTTATGAAACTCTCTCATATTTTAAAAATTTAAGATCTTTATTAATCATTCAATTTTTTTTAGAAATTCAATTTCATCTTGTGATATGATAATTGATTTTACAAAATAAACATTACATTTGCATATGCAATAATGGTGCATTCACTACGTTGGGTTGCTTCCTTGGGCAATCCCTAACATATTTTTATGACTTTAGCATTGAAGTTGTTCTAGTCTTCATCTTCATAGGTCTTGGCTATAATTCCCCTTTCCTTCATCTTTCGATATGTTCACCCACAAAATGAACATTAAGAATAATTGTGTGTGACTTGTGCATGGAACCAACAATATGAATAATCTCTTGCAGTGAAAAGTTAAATGAGAATAAATATTTTTTGATGTGTTCACCACAAAATTAGCATTGAATTGTGTAATAATTTGGACAGCTTAATATAGATTTCCTTTAGGTTGTGTGTACAACTTAGTATAGATTTTATTTAGGTTGTGTTTATAGTATTCACGTAGTTTTTGTTAATATAAATTTGATAGCTCTTGATAGCTCTTGACTTTGGGTCAAGAGCTATCAATGTAAATTTGGAAATTAAAATTCATTTGAAAAAAGTTGCATTTGACCTATGCCAACTCTTGGATGGATTATGTACTGAGAAAAGTTTGAGGAAAATTTTACTAAAATCAAGACAAAGGCGGAGATAATCAATTAAATTTCAAGTTTTATATGTTTAACACACTTTCTAATGATCTAACAAGGAAATTAATATTATTGATGATCCAATAAGATGGTTCATAATGGGGTAATGATTTGATAGGAAAAAGTTGATTAGTAAATGTAATTTTTGGGTTGACATTCTCTTTCAATCTTTTGTTATAAAACATTGGCTAATCAATTGTTTTCATTAATTTGGACTCACCCCAAATTTTAATACCAATATTTCAATTGGAAAGTCTTTATTGTGTTTCATTGTTTGATTTTCCATTGCTTCGAAATTAAATAACTATAGTGCACGAACACACAAATGGCATCAAAATCTAGTCGAATTCAACTTTATGAAATTCTCTCATATTTTAAAATTGCTTCTCGACGCTTTGAAGAATTCAAGATCTTTATTAATCATTCAATTTTTTTCTAGAAATTCAACTTTGTCTTGTGATATGATCATTGCTTTTACAAAATAAACATTACACTTTCATATGCAATAATGGTGCATTCACTAAGCTGGGTTGCTTCCTTGGGAAATCCCTAACATATTTTTATGACTTTGGCATTGAAGTCGTTTTAGTCTTCATTTTCATAGGTCTTGGCTATAATTCCTCTTTCCTTCATCTTTCAATATGTTTACCACAAGATGAACATTAAGAAGAATTGTGCGTGACTTATGCCAATCCAATGGACCCAACAATATGAATAATCTCTTGCAGTCAAAAGTTAAAGGTGAGAATAAATATTTTTTAATGTTTTCACCGCAAAATTAGCATTGAATTGTGCAATAATTTGGACAACTTAATATAGATTTCCTTTAGGTTGTGTGTACAACTTAGTATAGATTTTATTTAGGTTGTGTGAGAAAAGTTGGAGGAAATTTTTCCTAAAATCAAGACAAAGGCAAAGATAATCAATTAAATTTCAAGTTTTATATGTTTAATACACTTTCTAATGATCTAACAAGGAAATTAATATTCTTGATGATCCAAAAAGATGGTTCGTAATGGGGAAACGCTTTTGATAGGAAAAAGTTGATTAGTAAATGCAATTTTTTGGTTTGCATTTTCTTTCCATCTTTTGTTATAAAACTTGGCTAATCAATTGTTTTCATGTTTTTTATTTGTTTAATATTTTCATTAATTTGGACTCATCCCCATGTCCCTGTGCGGGATACACACACACACACCAGGGATGCCATCCATCAATGTGGAAATGCATCCCTTGTGTGGCCTCTTAACAACATGTCTTCAAACAATCACTTTGAATCAATTGAGCTAACTCACTAAACTAAACACTATGTGTGTATAAACAAGCTCTATATATCTAATCAATTATGAATATGAGTGTGACACTGGTTAAGTATAATTCCTTGAGTTCCCTTTGTTTCAATCTCTTGAAGCTTCACCACAATGGCAATAATTACATGGGAACCATTAATAAGTAACAAATAGAAAATGGATTCACCTTTGAAACAAGATAATGCCAGTGATAGAATTCATTTGTCTCCTCTCAATGGAGATGAAGACAACATGTTCTCTTATGAAACCTTTATCCCTTCAAAATATATATTTTAAAAAACTAAATGTGAATGTGAAAGCTAAGTCTTCGTCTTTTCTTTGTCTCGAGCCTTTGAAGTCTCGCCATAATGGCAATAAATATATAAAAACTATAAATAAGTAAAAAATAGAAAATCGCTTTTCCTTTTAAAGAAGATGACATCAAGAATAAAATTTGTTTTCTCCTCTCAATTGAAAGGAAAGAAAACATGTTTTCTTATAAAACCTTTATCCCTTCAAAATAGAGATTGACCTCAAGTTCCTTTTATTTTATTGTGCAAACAAAAATATAATCTAATTTTTTTTTAATGATTAGCAAAATAAACACAAATATAATATATATTTTTTAAATGATGAGCAAATAAACGTGAGCTACTCCTTTGTCCCTTTCTTTGTACTTTGCCTCCTTAATTTCATTCTATAATCCTTCATTTGGACCGAAGTTTTATAAGCTGTCTTCAAGCTGTCACCTTCAAGGATTAATATCTTTGTTTTATTAGGTCCATTCACGAGACATTCTTTTTGTTTAGAGAAATAAACATCTTATTATTATGTAAAAGAGTCTCATGTAGAATTTTTAACCGTGGTATCGAAATATAATTGTGGCTAAGTCGACTCAAAAATTGGAGCCCCATTAATACCATCACTCTAATATTTTATGATCGATGAACCTTTCCACAAATCATTGACATAAGCTAGTAGCTTTTGACACCCAACTATTGAAGACATTTATTTGGAAACATCGCAGACGGCAATATGTGAAATTTCTTGTGCGAAGGTTTACAATTTTATTATTTTCAAATGATTATTGATACGAGATATGGTCTCAGGATTCTTTTTGAAAGCAATCCACCCCCTTCTAACTTGACAAGATGAGAGGAAATCAAGAGGAATTCCAGATATAGCCTTTGCTCTAATGCGAGTTTAGATTGACAAATCGTGTTAAGAGGTTTATCTTTTTGTATGCAGTTAAACTGTCTCGATGGCATGAGTTAGCTCCACTAATGGGAATGAGCATTCCCAAGTTGGCAGAATCGATTATATAGGTAGGCCGTGAAACTTAAAAAGGAATATGAAACATGTGAGCTGAAACAGGAGAGAAAAGTATGAAACAAAACTTTCAAATTAATAACTAAAGCTAAAGAGAAAATAATTGATAGATCCAGAGCTCTATAACCTAAAGGAAGAAAGACGTGAAACATTCAAGCTTAACAAAATGGGTGGATGGGGTGGCTGCAGATGATCTATAGAAGTGTGACACGGCAAGTGGGGCATTATTAATTTCATTATGGCCTCATAGCAAAACAATATTTCAGTGTAACATCTCTCAACACATCATACATCTACCAAAAAGGAAAGGCCTAAGCCCTTAAGTTGATTAAAATTTCAAAAGTTAAGAGAATACGTCAAGGGGAAGATTTCAGACGAAAAGTCATCATTGGTAAAAGTAGATAATAAAATTTCTCTTCTAAATATTTTTGACATGACAAGCAATCGGTTTGAATAGAATTGAACCAAGCGAGAACACTACGAGGATTAGCATCTGTATTTTAAGCACAAAGATTGCTCATGGCAATCTGTGGCAGATGATTGCTAAATAATTTCACTGTTTGTAGGAAAGTTGACTGATATGTCTCCTCAAGTTGACCAAAACAATTACTTTCACAATTTATCTTCCATCTCGTATGCTATCTCTGTTCCTACGCATGTGCCCAGTGAGTCAATGATATTAATGTCAGAATGTGAAAACGGTGAGGTGGGTTTCCAATTACCCAAACAGCATCATGTACACCATGTTAAACAAAAAACGAGAAGAATACAAAGATTCGAAATCATTGGAATCAAATTGATTCATGTTGAGATGTATTTCCATACAGTGCTGACATATACCAATGGGCCCACTGGAAATCTACAAAGGACCAAAAATTTTTCTTTGCTCAATCAGTATGAGATGGCTTCTTGTTTTATTGGTAAATGATTTTGGTATGAAAATGGTATAAATCAATATAGCTAGAATAGCTCTTAAATATTCTTTCCTAAGATATAAGCTACTTCAAGACTTTCATGGTAAACACATTTGACCAAAGAGCAAGAAGTAAGCTTGCGTAGACTGTAGACAATAACAAAATTATATGCTTGATCATTAATTCCACATTTATGGGTTGACCTGAGTTGTACCAATATCTCAAGAACTTGGAATCTCTAAAAGAGTCCCATGAAGTTGATCACGAGAAAGATTAATTACTCTTACTCCTTGAATAAGAAAACGGCAATCTCGATGGACTTGCTTGCAGAAAATCAAAAGCAGCTACTCCTGCTGCTCTTTTTGTTGATGGTGATTCACAGAGTAATGGTTCATATACTGATGCTTTGCTGCTTTTTGGATGTGTTACAGAGAGAGGAGATACTTCCCTTTCCGCGCTTTTTAAAGGTGCCTCTAGGTTGGGGTTAGAGTAAGTATTTGGATGTGAACGTTCCAGTTGTTGCAATATGTTAATAGCACTTGATCGATATGTATAACGAAAGTACTTGAGAGCTGTTATAGGGCCCATGCCAACAATAATTATAGCCTGCATAAGCAACTTATAGTACATCAGGTATTATAGAATCAAATATAAATGTCCATTGAAAACATCAAAATTCAAAGAATGAAACTTAAAGAGAACTAAGAACTCACAAGCATGGTCAGCCAGTAAGCTGGTTGCCTGCAGACACGGAACATTATAGTGTACATTCCTGCCCATGGAATAGTGCTCACAATAAAGTTGATCACATAAAATGCAATAAGGTTGCCCCAGATTGCAGCAAGCTGTAAAATTGTGAAGGAGCTGAACATTTGCAGAGGCTAAGTTAGCATAAACTGAAAATGAGAAACATCATCTTTCTGAAGTTACTAGGGTGGAGAAAATGCTCCGACTGGTGGCATAGAGAAAAGATCAATTTGGTACAATTGGATATTCCAAGTGATTACTTACTTTGTCTCTAAAGTAATAACAAAAGCCTGCAGCCAGATACATCCTGATAGCGCTACCATGGATAACTCCTCCATTTCACTTTTTTCATTGCTGTATGCATGTATTGTGACTAGGAATACAACTGCTGCCTGCAAATGATCATATTTCTTAATACCTTTCATCTGAAGTTACAATAGAAAAGAAAAAAAAATCTAGAAAATCCCAAAAGCATGGACAAATTTAGCATAGAATCTTACAAACATTGCTCAGAACAAGTAGAGATCAAAGGTGGTTGTCATTTCTATTTCCATCATCTTGATGTATCTCAAATATAAAAATATAGAATTTCAAAATATTAATCAATTGCACAGTATCTATATATCAAGCCTACTACATAAGAAGTGTTTTAAGAAACGGTTGACTCAAACATTTCAAAAAATTAATCAATTGCACAGTATCTATAATATATATATCAAGACTAATACATAAGAAGTGTTTTAAAAAATGGTTGACTCAAACTTGGACTTGGCAGAGTTGACCGAGTCAACCGTCATCCACTTTGACTCAGCCAATTTGACCAAGTCAACCATCATCTGCTTTGACCTGGCCTCCTAAATGGATTGGGGGTTGGTTTGGTACCAAACCAACCAAGACATTGTACAATTCAGTCGGTTTGATACCAAACCGGTCCAACTCAACCAAGTAGATCTAACTTGACACCCTAGGTCACAACAGAGTTTAATCTTGATTATGATATTGATCACTTGACAATGGACATGGATTGATTTGGATTTAGATCCACTAGTAGGGGTAGGCGTAGCACCAGGCATGGCAAGCACTAGCCGTGGAACTCCTGTTTCTACTAGTACTACTTGTAACACCCCTAGTTTTGATCCCCAGTTTTGAGTATTTGAGAATGTTGTTTGGTTTAATTAATGCAGGTGCCACTTTTCAAAGAGCTATAGACTATGCATTTAGAGATCGTATGGGAAAAATAATTGAGATATATCAAGATGATCTCACCATGTTTTCAAAAGAAAGTTCTCACATTGGACATCTTAGGCAAGTGTTTGAAAGATGTTGCAAGTATGGAATATCATTGAACTCAAATAAGTCAATATTTAGGGTTCTTGAAGGAAAGCTTCTTGGGCATATAGTTTCGAAGGATGGGGTAAAGGTTGGTCCTAAAAGGATTAAAGGTATCAAAGAAATCTCCTTGCACTAGAATAAGAAAGCCCTGTAGTCATTTTTCGGCAAAATCAACTTTATCTGAAGATTTATCCCAATTTTTGTTGAAATAACGAAGCCCATAAATAAGTTGCTTAAGAAAGATGTGGATTTCAAACAGGATGAGAATGGAAAGATAGCTTTCGAGTCTATTAAAGAAGCCATTGTGAAATCTCCTGTGTTAGTAAGTTCAGATTATTCGAAGGATTTCCAAGTTTTCTCCTTTTCCTCCGAGGATACCATTGCGGGTGTTATGCTTCAAAAGAATGATTAGGGTGAAGAGCAACCTAGAGCTTTTATGAGTAAAGTTCTTAGAGACGCTGAGTTGAAGTATTTGATCATAGAAAAGCAAGACTACCCTCTTGTCAAGTCGCTAAATCATTGCAGAACTTATGTGGGTTGCTCAAAGATAATTGTCTATGTTTCTCACTCTGCAGTAAAAGATATTTTGGCTCAACGAGATTGTTTAGAAACTACAGGCAAGTGAGTGTCTAAAATTCAAGAGTATGATTTGGAAATTAAACCCACAAAGTTGATCAAGGGTTAAGGATTAATTCAGATGATGACAGATGGAAATGGAGTTGCCCTTGGAATGCAAGAAGTTCCTTGCCATACAATATCAGTTGTTTTAGAAGAATTGGAATGTCATGATTGGTATGTTAATATCATTTTCTATCTTAAGAATCTTACGAGTCCAAATCACTTGACAGATCATAAAAGAATAGCATTAAGATTGAATGTAATGGCCCAGTTTACTAAAGAATTATACACACAAAATGTCCATGTAATAGTCGGATCTACTAAAAGAAATACAAAATTACCATTAAATAGTCCAAATAACCATTGAATCTTTATTGTTATTCTTATTGAGGGATGTAGTGAGAGATAAGGAACTTACCTGTGGTGAAGAACCCATCTTAGTTGTAACCTGGTGACTTGAGGAACGTAGCCATACCTTGATCATTGACCTAAGATTATGGTTCATCTGTGTAATACATTAGCATGGAATAGCGTAATAGGAGTCTGGTCCTATTGTGTTGGTGAAAAAATTAGATCTCAAAGAAAATTGTATACTTGCAATACCTTTCTACACCTGAGTAGACTGCAAACATTTACACCAAACATTTACTTGGTGAAGAACTCCTTCCGAGTTAAGAGGGAGTATGGATGAACTTAATCAAAAAACAAAATTTAAAGTACATTGGTATGAGACTTGGCTTGATGAAGAATGCCTCCCAAGCTGGAGGATGTCTCCCATAGCTGCATTCATCAACACTCCCTCTCAGCTAGGGAGGCATTCTTCATCAAGCCAGGTCTCATACCAATGTACTATGAATTTTGTTTTTTTGGCTAAGGTCATCCATACTCCCTCTTAACTCGGAAGGAGTTCTTCATCAAGTAAATGTTTGCAGTCTGCTCAGGTGTAGAAATGCACTGCAAGTATACAATTTTCTTCTGCATCATATCTCTGATATAAGAAAATTTTATCTCTCTGTGTGTCAATCCATTAGGAAGCATTGGGTTCTTTAAGGAGCTTTATATATGGCTCTCTGTCATCAACATAGGATCCATCTCATGGTCAAGTAAATCTGCCGGAAGTATGTGGAGCCACATTGCTTCGCACACTTACTGCTATATATACTCTGTCTCTGGTGCACTTAAGGCTACATAGTTATGTTTCCTGCTGCAATAGGAAACCATGGAAGACTTCAAGGTAGAACATCAATCGGATGTGCTTTTCTGGTTCACTGAAGATTTTATCGGTCATCTGTCATACTTCTTGTCCCAAGAAGTAGTGAATCATACTCAGATTCTTCATCT
>ML782225.1:1443027-1455570 GCA_009831015.1 Picea engelmannii | reverse complement strand
AGGATGAGATCTCACCCATTGATTAGACTTGGCTAGATCTAATCTAGGCCATTGATCTTTTAGGGTTGGCATGAGGAGGCTAAAGAGAGGGTAAAGACATTTTGGAGACTCATTCTTCACTTGAGAGTTTTGGAGAAGAGAAGGAGGGCACATATCTTGAGGAGGAGAGGGGCGCACTTCATGAGGGTTTGAGAAAAACCCTTGAGAGCTTGAGGAGAGGCTCTTGGTAGCTTGGAGCTTGCATGGAGAGGTTATCCATAAAGTCTTAGCTTTCCTCTCTTGGTCAGGATCATTTTCATGGAGGAGGGGTGCATCTGAGAGAGGAGGGCGCACTTGATTTCTTCAGTTGCTCACTGGGAGAGGAGGACTTGTCAGATCGAGATGAGGTCTGATGCATGAGGAGGCTAGAGGGAGGGCGCATGCTTTCATGGTGAGAGATATCCAGCTTTAGTCTCAATTTATTTATGGTGATCATTTATGCTTGGAGGAGGGCGCATGAGTTGAGAGGACTGGCAGCTATCTGGTAGCAGATCTGCTTGGAGGATTCGAGCTCTAACAGTTTCTATGGAGAGTCAGCACAGGAGAGGACATTCCTGTGGAGGGATTTCTTCATTGGATTACTGATGAGCTAGGACGCTTCAGTTCAGTATAGAGGGCAACAAAGGGAGATGGCACACCACAGCTTGGGCACTTCTTTCTCTGGTTCTTGTGGCAAGGCTCGTGAGGAGCTTGCTATGTATACAGGTTCCATTGTATTTCATTACTTGTTGTATCTCTTGCTTTAATCATCATTATATAGACAGATATCCCAAACTGGTTTTCCCCGGGGGGGGGTTTATCCAGGGTCATGTTGACCAAAAATACCTGTGTCAAATTTATGCATGTTTAGAAGTGTAGATCAGCATTTTAAAGTTCAATATCTAGAGGTAGTGTTATGTGTTTTAAGTTATATTTCATGTGCTAACATTGAGATAAGAAAACACTTGCAAGGGCACCTTAAAAGAGCACTTAACCTATAAAACATTGAGCAGAAAGTGAGATGACTGTTTGCTGTCCTAAAACAGAAAAAGAAGACAGCCATACAGTTGAAACTTAGAGCCATACTAAGGTCAAGGACAGACCTTAGATGGCAGCCTCATAGGACCTCAGATAATTTCTACAAAAGGAGGTGACATTTTAAAGAAAATAAAAACTTTTTTCACTTTGCTCTCTTTATATGTCTTCAATAACCACCACCATGTTAACAATATAATCCAACAATGCCATGACCAAGCCTTCATAAAAATATGCATGGAACCATGAGGCTAGGAGCTAGCACCATCAAGCAAACTGATCCAAAGGCATCACATCATAGCACCGAGTATTCATCAAGTTATAATGAAGAATGCAACACCAAAGCAACCAATCAAATGAGCATGTAAAACCACCAAGAGAAACCACTGAGAGCACCACATGACCCTTCAAAGAATACCACCATGCTCAAGCACCTTCAAGCCAAGAAAATTCCCTGCAAGTTACCCCTGAAAGTATAATTGTTACTCGTGTATATGAGGGGCAACAAGACCCGATATAGTCACAAATTCTGAGAATGATCGGAAGAGATGGTATGAAATCAGTCGTAACATAATAGCAAAGTTGCTTGATCCACAATTCCCAAGATTGGTTCCAACTCTGGATCTGGCTCCATTAATGAATCAAAGTGAAAAAAAAATCTACAACTGTTCATGCCCTCTCCTCATCCACCATCAGAATGTCCCTTTCCATTTCCTGCTAATGTAGAAATTCAGCTCTCTCCAGTTTTTCTTGCTTAATATTATTATTAGTATCTATGTCACATTATCCATATTTAGTATTTACACAAACAGTTATTACACTTACAATAAACGATGGGCCAGATGCAAACCACAAAGACACACACCACGCACTAGCAACATGAATACCAGTAGATGTTACGAACCAAATTCCAACTATTGTTACCAAAAGCAACAAAATTCAAACCCTCACAAGCAGAACACATAAGTGCCTGGACCTCCTCCAGACAGTTGTCTTGGTGACAGGCTCCACTTTGGCTAAGAATTATGTCCAATGAATGATAACATAATGATTATTACACCCTGGAATATATCAATAATCAAACAATGTAGAAAGCATGTTATCACTTTACAAGCACACCAGGTATCTCCATAATACACATTCTACAGGCAGACAAATCTCATTCCAGAGCTCCAAACTGAAGCATTAAAATACACAAACGAAAGAAGACAATGGTAAATGCAAGGTTAGAAATACTGCTTACATGAAACAGAGATCGTCCAAACCAACCTGCAAATGTACTGGGATTTAATAATCTGCAACAGGAAAAGAAATATTTAAATTTCACTTAGCACTAGTCAACAAATTCTGACTGGCACTCATAGCTACTCAAAGGTATCTGTTCACACAAAATTCCTAGGAATAAGAAAAAAGTCCAAATAAGCTACCAAAGTAATTGGCAAGATAAATTCTGGCTACACTTACCTCCCTGCTTGACAATAGAAAAGAATCTGTGGATGCTGCATGACTGTTCTTTCACTTAGATCTTTGTCAAGCACACTCATCAACACTGGAACACTTGTGTAGAAGACATTATAAGCCATCAAGCTGACAGAATTGAAAAGACTAGTCCCAGAAACACCTGATACAAAAGAAAAACTACCCACAAGTTCCAGTATCAATAAATAATTGCCATGATCTTCTCAGCATCGTAAATGAATCATCAAATTTGCATTCATTAAACTAAGGTAAAGCATAAAATGAAAAATAAGGCATCTTCTCATACTGAGGGCCTGAATTTTAGTTCATGTCTCCCAGTGTGCAATAATTTAGTTCAAAACATAACCAAAATTCAAGACTAACATTTCAGAGTCAATTATTAAAGGCAACATGGAAAGCCATAAGATATTTTAGAAACTTACAAAATCTGAATAAAACAAATCAATAATGACTTGTAGAATGAATATTGGGACAAAAATGCAGTTCGATTGTATGAATATCTTCCATGCACAAGAATTAGACGCTTCAGGAATTTGAATTCTGTGACAAAGAGGACAAAAAGAATTAGATTCTGACTCGAAAAATTAGGCATATCTTACAGTTCCAAAGACAAGCACCCTACATAATATAAAGTTAGGATGTATGTTATTGTCTAATCAACAGAACTGAACTTGCAAAATGGATTCAACATTATTCTCAAAATCCTGGCTTAGAATGCATACATGTATATTTCAATCACATTAAACCTATTGCCATTATCTACATTAGACCAATTAAGTTTGTACTACAAGACAGATAAATAGGCATTGGCCATAGTTCCAATAATTGCGAGTATGTGCAAGTATGCAGAGTATGGCATTTGGCCAAATTCACAGATTCATACTCGATATACAAGTTGACCAAGTTTTGGTTGGTCGATACTTGTCATACATTTCCAATATCAACAATGAACATTTTTTGCATTTTTCCATACTGCCAAGTATGTCGAGCAGTACTCTGTTTAAGTTCAGACTTTAGGACAGGTGCATTCCCTGCACCAGTTATGGCAGCCATCAGAACAAGGATAGATGGAGGAAACCTTGATAGAGCCATCAAATGCAACCCTGGAGTGGCAGAGGAAGGTAGAAAAATAAGAAATGCAGAAGGAAAGATTCTAGTAATCTTCTTGAAATTCTTGGGAAAGGGAACCAATAAGCAAGCAGAACTAGAAGGCATCAAAGTAGGTGTCAAGCTCTGTATAGAATTGAAAATACAAAGGTAATCTTTGAGGGGTATTCCAAACTTATAGTAGATTTTCTGTATAAGGAAATTAAACACTTGGCTTGGCATCTGGAGGGGTCCCTAGAGTGGATCAAGGAAGCAATTAAAATCTCCAAGGAAGTCCACTTCCAGCATGCAGGGAAGCAGCCTAATCAATTAGAAGACTCAATAGCCAATCTGGCTATAAAAGAAGGATTGACAATTCAAATTAATAGGGCTCCTAAGGACCTCATGGAAGAAGAAGGGTGGAAATCTGAGGTCAAATTTCCATTTAACAGTGGTTCTTAGGAAAAGGGATCAATGTATCATTACCCTTGGATATTGTTTGGGCCTGCATTAATTGATTTAAGGTCTAAATCTCAAATCAAGGAAGGATTTTTTTGGAGAGCGGGAGTTTAAAAATGTTTTAATGATCTGAATATAATGTATCCCAGCTCTACTGAAGCCCATTACTCGCAGAATACACATAAAAATTAAAATTCCCTGCTAACTAATCCTGTAGCTTACCAACTACAGGAATACACACAGAATTAACCATTCGGCTACCATTAATTAAATGTAGCTACAGCATGCTAAATAAACATGAATGCAGCTAATAATTTCATCACAGAAGCATATAAATTCACTCTCATGCACAAAGTAAACGCACAGTGGTTAAACTCATAAAATAACTCAAAACACAGATAAACACGAATCTTTATAAATCAGTTGTACAACCAGCTTCTTGGGACAAACATTCCACTCAACCATAGACTTGTTGTTCTAGATCTCAACAACAAGTCACCCCCAAGCTGGGGCTAGGATGCCACAAAAGTGAAATATCCCTGATCCGGTGGATATGGATATGCTCTACTGAAACTGATGTTTAGGCTCTCGGATCTGATAATCTGGGGGTTTCTGGTTGTGTTTTAGTTTCTTTGTCTTAACATGCATGGTGATTTTCCATGTGTGTGTTCAACTAGAATTATGTTTTACAATTATATTATGCATGCAAGTAATAAAGAACCAACGCAACTCAATAACATGTATTATATGAAATAGTAGGAAATACAAATGGCATGCGGAAAGAAGAGAACTAATCATCAGCTAGATCTCATGGATCATCACTGGAATACAATGCAAACTAACATAAAATACCCGTGATTAGAAGATGTGAATGTATCTGCAACATGCACGGATAGATCGGCTACATGCAACCTCGGAAGCTCAGGGAAACTGCTGCAAATGAATGATATATTCGCCCTAGTGGCTACACTCGTCCAATCGGCCTGAAAACTGTCCCAAACTGTGCACCTTGGCTTCTAAGCTCCTCCTGATATCTGACAGATTGAAGATCGGCTCACCGAAGCTCTGAATGGACCCCGGATGAGATCCCTTGGGGGTTTGCTCACCTCCTAAGCTATGGCAATGCGCCCTGATGATTCCACCGTCAAAATCGGATGATACTAGTCACAAAATGAGCGCCCTAGCATCCTCTAAAATGGATCGGGAGGGCTTCCCTAGATCTGATCTAGTGAGCTCTCTGGAACCCACGATGTACCTCGCAAGTATTGCGCACTTCTTGGTTGACTGATGCGCATAGGTGGATTCCTCCATCGGAATCTAATGAATGATGGCTCAAAAGAAGCGCCCTAGCTCCCTCTCAATTGGGTCAGAAGGATATGGCGAGATCTACTTATGTGTCAAGATTATGTACGCATGCCTAAGTTGAGCATCGAGATGACCTGTCAAAAGCAGGAATATTCAGCTTTCCCACCTTAATGAAGTCCATGTTTTGAGTCTACGCATTGCCCCTCTATGCCTCTCTGGGCCTGTTCCGATCACTGATCGAACAGTAATCGACCAAATTCATTTCTACATGGAACTCTAGCCCCAGTGCCAAATAATCTCTCTTGTACTCCCAAATTGGTCCTGTGGCACTGCCTGCACCTGTCCCGATTGTCCTCCTGTCTGCCCTAGTTGTCCCAGCTATTATCCCCCTTGGAACTGTGGATATAGAGGTCGAGGAATCCTCCCAGATGATTCATAGGTACGGATAGGTGAAGGATGCCCACTCGCTCCACCTTGAGATCCAGTGGAACCACTTGCACCACCTCCCTGGTGTCCTCCTGAACCACTCACTCCTCCTGCCGCGTTGGCACCCATAGTGCTCACACTGTGTTGAATCATCTGTGTGTTGATGGACATTTGTGCTATGGCGTTCATCATATCTCGATGTCCTCTAGCTAGGTCATTCGAGATGGCATGCATACTGTCATGTTGTGCCTCGGGGTCTTTCCCCTTGCCCTCTTGTGTCTCACGCGTGTCACCCATAGTCCACTCTATGTTTGCCTCTGTGTCGGAACTGATGTGATCCCTCTCCTCTATCTCTGGCTCTCTATCTGACTGAGTGTGGAAGGGAGTGTAGTCCCTTCTGTTCCTGTCTCTCATGTCTCTACTATGTCCCCTGTGGTACTGAATGTATTCGTCCCCAATATGACCTCGACCCTCTAGGTATTCTACATCTGTTCCCGGAACCATGGGGTCATGAGAAATCACTTCTTCATAGGCTGGCAGGAAGAAGGCTCTGATACCACTGAAATATCCCTGATTAGGTGGATTTGGATATGCTCTACTGAAACTAATGTTTAGGCTCTCAGATCTGATACTCTGAGGATTTTTTGTTGTGTTTTAGTTTCTTTGTCTTAACATGTGTGGTGATTTTGCATGTGTGTGTTCAACTAGAATGATGTTTTACAATTTTACAACTCAATAACATGTATTATGTGAAATAGCAGGAAATACAACCGACATGCGGAAAGCAAAGAACTAATCATCAACTAGATATCATGGATCATCATTGGAATACAATGCAAACTAACATAAAATACCCATGATCAGAAGATGTGAATGGATTTGCAACATGCACAGATAGATCGACTACATGCAACCTCAGAAGCTCACGGAAACTGTTGCAAATGAATGGTATACTCGCCCCAGTGGCTACACTCATCAAATCGGCCTGACAACTATCCCAAACTGTGCACCCTAGCCTCTAAGCTCCTCTTGATATCTGACAGACTAAATGTCGGCTCACTGGAGCTCTGAATGGACCCTGAAAAAGATCCCCTGGGGTTTGTGCATCTCATGGGCTCTGGCAATGTGCCCTAATGATTCCACCGTCGGAATCGAATGATACCTGTCTCAAATTGAACGCCCTAGCCTCCTCTCTAATGCATCGAGAGGGTTTCCCTGCATCTGATCCAGTGAGCTCTTTGAAACCCCTGATGTACCACCCAAGTGTTGCGCACTTTTTGGCTGAATGATGCGCACATGTGGATTCCTCCGTCGGAATCTGATGAATGATGGCTCAAAAGAAACGCCCTGGCTCCCTCTCAACTAGGTCGGAAGGATATGGCAAGATCTACTCCGGTCTCATCCAGCTACACAAAATTGTTTTTCAAACCCTTGCGCCCTCACTGGCTTCAATGCGCACTAACTGAACTGGGTCTGTAGATCACTGATCTGGCACGTTGAAATACCTGGATGGTTCTTCCGATAGGCTAAGGTGTATCTTCCAACACCGAAACCGATCTAGGGTGGTGTTATCACACTAAATTGCCTTGGGTCTTTTAGTTTGTTTTTATCTTTTTTTTAAAACCTTAGATTTTAATTTTTTTAAATAAAAAAGTAGTTTTTCATCTTTTTAAAGTTATGTTTGATAGGACCCCTTGGATGACTAAACTTTTGATTCATAGCTCATGTTTTGATCCTGAATTTGATCCTTGAACCCTTTTAGCTCATGGTTTATTCTTTTTGGTCCCTTTCATGATTTGCCCCTAGATCGATACCTCCCATGATCAAGTTGATGTGACACACTTCTCTCCTCACTCATGACGTCACAAGCATGCCTCATTGTCCTCACTTACCTATCTAATCATATTTTTGAATTGGAGGCGTTGCCTACTCATCAGGCAGTTTTGTAGCGCTCGTCATGTTTATCATACCGCCATCCCAAGTCATGATTGCCACGACCGATACCATATCCCTTGTTTTCAATGCCAGAAGTCGGTTAAAGAGCCTTCAAAAGATCTTGCATTTATTTTCCTGGATAACGGTTTCTAATTTTGAAAACACAACAGTGTTGCGCTGCGTGAATTCGCCATCTCTGATCAAGTGACCACATGTCAACCAAATCTTACTACTGTGCGAGTTTCCAGGGCCGAAGTTCCGTCTCTTTTATCCTATGATTGCGTTGAAGAGCTCAACAGGTGTCTCCTATGTAGGTATCCACTGTTACCTCCTCTGCGTATTAATCCTCACAAGAAATTTGTGATTGGGTTTTTGTTTTGTTGAGTTTGCACAACAGTAAAAAATTCATCTTTGTATGATAGCCTCATTTCCTCTCTTTTTCAGACCTGTAAACCTCATGGCCCGTATGTGAGTCAGATTTTGTTGTCTGCCCTAGCCCTTGAAGTTGCAAGCTTTAGACTAGTCTATCCTCTGCGTATGCGCTGTGCTACCCAGAGGCGTTGCTTGACCTCTTGTTGCTTCCCCTGCCTCCTTTCATCTCGAAATTAAACGTTTTGCTCAGTTGCATAGGGTCAACCTTGCATATTTGAAACCCCATTCAAAGTCTCCTGAGCATTACCAAACCGTTACAGAGCCCTCAGTCTGAGTCATGGAGACCCTTAAATCGAAGAAGGCACATAAAGGAGGCAAGATAGTTAGGACAGAACCAATGGACATGCTTCTTTTTAACACAGGCCTTTCAAAGAGTAGGGTGCCTCTTCTTCTGTCAGAACATGTAGAGAGGCCATCCAGAGGTAGCAAGACAGTTTGCATTGCGGTTTGATGGTAAGAAAACTAAGGTTGGGGATTTGAAGTTTGAAGTGACTGAAGCCTCCATCTCAGCCGCAATAGGGATCCCCATTACAGGTGAAAGGTGGTTCAAAGCCATGGCTTTGAGTTCAGCTTATGCAAAGGATCTCTTTAAACTTGAATATCAAGCCAGTGACCTGTCCAAAAGTATGCCAAGGAGCAAATTGATTGAACAATTTGACAGACTACTGAAGATCATACAAAGATATTTTACTTGTGAAGGGAGATTCAACACATTATACCAGTACCATATAAGATTGTTGCTACATTTTACTAGTAAGGTTGAGATGAATATTCCTTATTACTTGTTGAGGAGTATGGGTAAGATGTCAGACAGGATACAAGCCAAATCTAAAGATGTGGATTCTAGCCTTTTCCACTCTAGATTAATCAAAATGCTAGTATCTGAGGAGTTGGGAAAGAAAGATATTTCATGGGAGCACTTTGTGGTTACCTCTCATTTTAAGTTGGATCTAGCACCCACTCCTCAATCACAGAGGGCAAGTTCTTTGTCACCTACCAGTGCTACCAAAGCAAGGACTAGTAGGAAGGAAAGGGTAGAACCCCTGTTCAAGTGTTAGAAGTAAACAAGCAGGTCATTGAAGCTAAGGAGGAAGTCTGTCCTTTTCCACATAGAGATTTTTTACCACCTCCTCCACCAGGGTTAGAAGAGGTGCCTCCTTCTACCAAAGTTACATCTAAGAGAGGGAAGAAGCTTTTGTTTTCCCCTTCTCCTCCAACAGTCGAAATCAAAGGTAAAAGACCTTTCACAAGGTCATCAATTCCTAAGGAGGATTATAGAGAGCAGTCCTTACCAGAGATCCCTATTCAAAGGAAGAAGGGAAAAAATATTGAAAAGCCTGTAGAGGAGAAATTAGAAACCCTTGTACAAAAGAAGAAGGGGAAAGGTGCTAAAGGACCTTTGGAGAAGATAGATAAGACCTCTGAGAAAGGCATTGAGAAGCCAATCAAAAGAAAACAAGAATTACTTGTACAGAAAGGTAAAGGTACTAAAAGACCTTTGGAGAGAAAGGAGGAAACCCCGGTGAAACACTTCGAGGAGCCTGTGGGAAGAAATGAAGAAACCACTGTGCAGAGAAAGAAGGGTAAAAGTAAGGCCACTGAGAAACCTGAGGAGGTGGACAAAACACTTCCCATGCAGGAGGAAGAAGAGTCTGAGGAAAAGCCTATTAAGACTGAGCATGCCACTGTCCCTCCTGACAGTCAGACCTACAAAAGATTTATCAAGCAGCTCAGAGATGCAAGGAAAGAAATAGCTCGTCTTAAAGCAGAAGGCAAGGTCCACTTGGCTTAGATGGAAGAGCTCATGGTTGGCTATAATCATACCCTTGACTTGGCAAGGTTTGCAGTGAAAAAGGCTCTCCCTCTCCATAAACAACTGAAGAATCTTTACAGACAGAACAGGGGCTTTTAGTCTCAGAACAGGAAGTTAAAGGCAGAGCTAAAACACTTTCGAGATGAGGTAGCCCAAAGGAATTTACAGGTGTTGGTTGAAGCTGCCATTGAGGATGATAAACCAACAACTAAGGAGAGCACAACTACACAGAAGAAGCCGGTCAATGCTAGGAAAAAGAAGTCTGGTGTGCCAATTGAAGATCCTCTTTCTACCAAAAAGAGTGTGAGGCTAAGTGTTAAAATGACAAAATAGCTAGCAATGGTAAGCCCCATTTTTTAGAATTGTTTCTTTTTGGGAGAGTTAACTGATATGCACATACTAGTTGTGCCATCTATACAGGCTTCTAGGCGTTTAGCTATATGGATTTTGAGTTTTGCTAAGTGATAGCTTCACCCAGTGGTAAAAGGCAATACCTATGGTATGGTCAAGGCACCTAAGTAAAATGGTTTTGTCATCATGAAAGGACACACACTGCTCTGTACATATTCAAGATTGAAAGGTGTTGCATTTTGGCAATGCTACCCAAACCTGTAAGAGGTGCAGCGTAAGTGACGCTACGTAAAGGCGCTGTGTAATATTCCACAGAGAACAGAATCGGCATACAGGTGCAACACAGTGGCGCTACGTAATATTTGGCAGGGAGCAGGTTTACACACAGGCACAACATAGGGGTGCTACCTACAGGCGCTACCCAATATTTCAACAGAGGACCAATGTTGGCGCATATATGCAGCACCGTGGCGCTACCTATAGGCGCTACCTTCTCTCCTTATTCCATTTTACGATGCGCTACCCAGAGTTGCTACCCAAGGAAATTGCCAGCAAACACCAGGAATCTAGGAGGAATAGGCCAACAACTTTTTGGATAAGTTGATGATGGGGAAAGTTACAGAAGTAGCAGCTGGCATTTTGAAGACAACTACAGGCTCCAAAAGGACACATGGCAAAACAAGAGCTGAGCAGCAAAAGAAGATCAAAGCAATTAGAATCATGATTGAATTAGTCACCAACATTTCCCTATTTTATAGCATAGGTTGTTATTCTAGTTGTTAGAACAAATAAATGTTTAGAGATTTTCAAGGGAAACAGGCCAGCTTGTACCTCCAGTTGTTGCCTCCCTTTCTTGTTATATATAGATAGATCAATTGCTTTAGCAGGTTCGGATGGTTGAGCAAGGCTCCCTTTATTTTGTAATATTTTGATGAAGTGACTATGATCTAGTGATGTACTGGACTTAAGACTTTTTGGCTAATAGAAATCAGCTTCCTTTCCAGTCTATTTGCTTCTGTTGCTAAACGTTCATCCTTTGAAGGATGAACATGAATTATTGTGGTGATGTGATGGTGGATGTTTGATCATTATATTATCACGATGTTTATTTAGCTTTCTTAGTTTCTGATGTCAAGAAGATCTTGTGATTAGAAACTTTCTTCCTTAGACTTTTGTAGACCTGGTGTTTGCAGCAGTCCCTACACTCCTCTCACTCAAGTCTTCCCTTTGTTCATACTTACTCCCAAAATACTGATAGAAGTTAGCCAAGACCTTAATTGTTGGTGCATGCTAGCCATGTTGTCTGAGTTAGAACATTACCATTTGAGTCCTTTTCCATTTGACCCGTTAAAACACTCTATCATTCACATATAACTTGATGGGTACTGGGCTTGTCTTCCATGCAATCTGAAGGTGACTCCTAGTGCTAACAGGTGGTGGTTTTCTCCAGAAATCCACAAAACATATGTTGAGGTCGACTTCCTCCTCTGGAACCTGTTTCTCAATTCACAAATCAATGATAATGAGGAAGTAGGTCGAATTCCTGTTCTTATAGCTCCACAGATCTAATTTTTCGTTGACATCACTTAAGCTAGGTGCCTTTCTCCTAAGTCGAGTGTGAATAATTAATTAAGTCCCCCCTGTTGCCGTCCTAATGCACACTTGCAAACGTGAGCTAAGTCCTGCTCACTTAGTGTGCCCTCGGAGACACAATGTCTAAGTTTCAGCCCACACTGTCACCTTGACTGAAACTTCTTCCGTCTAGGCTTACTCCTAGGGAAGCCAAGGGGGGTAGTCCCTAAGTTGTTGAGTTAATTTTAAGTTAAAGGTTCTTGGAGTTAGTTTTAGTTTGTTACAGGCCAAAGGGGAAAGACTAGCCTATAATGATCAAGCAGCAATGCAGAATGCAATTCTAATCTATATGACAGTCAACCTTCTCCCTAGGTCTGCTAAGGACTAGTGCCTACTGTTGGGCAAATGGGGTCGACTAAGGCTTGAGGGTGGTTAAGTACATCAGAGTAAAACAAGTAAGTCAAACTAAACAACCCCAAACACAAGCTTCAAAGAATCACAAAAAGAATTCTAAGTGTTAGCAAGAGTTTACAACATTTACAGATTAGATGAATGTACAAATTAGATACACAGATGTACAAATTAAAGACACAGATATACAACTTAGATACAAAGATACATCAATATGACCA
>ML782225.1:1368570-1400409 GCA_009831015.1 Picea engelmannii | reverse complement strand
GAAAGAGATCTAATGCATACATAAGAAGGTCATAATGATCAAATATGACACATACCATGATACCTCGGACCAATTACCTCATGGAGCAAGAACCTTTTCTGATGCAAGCCCAAGCCGGTAGTGATGGAGGCTGGTACTGCTGGCAGGACAAGTCTGGCTGAGAAGAAGAAGATGGGTCCTCCAGGACCATGCTCAGGTCGCTCCTGCTCTCGGTACTCCATGTCTAGGACCATGTGGGCCTCGAGACATGATCTCTTAGTTATCCCTAGATATCGGGGATAACAGGGCCCACTCAGGGGTCTTTACTGCTTGGTTATTCCCCAAGAACCCCAGTCGTATATTGGGGGCCCTCACAAGGGTCTTTTGCCATGGCACTGACTGTTTGGTCCCAGACCAAGTACCCCAGGAGTGCACTGGGGGCCCTACATCTCGTCTAGGGTCTTAGCCATCCTTCAGGAGAATGGCTCTTGCAGTTGCTTATAAATTTTACAAGTTCAGTGCAAATGGCCTATTTTGTAAACATAACTATTTGGTCATGACTCATGTTATTGTTAACAGTTGTCGGATTATGGATAATTGATTTCATTCCATATGTTAATGGTCTACTTTCTATTATATGGCTTAAAAATTTGTATGTTGGTTTGTAAGTTTGTAATTGCTAGAATCTAGATGGTTGATGCTCAAATGATTAATCATTGATATACTATGGATGCCATTTCTATCTATATTAATGTACAAATATGCACGGTTTCATATATTTTGTAGCTAATTTGTCTTTCTGCATGTTTTCTTTTAATATAAATGCAATATATATATATAAGTTGCATGAAACGGGGAAACGTTTGGAAGTTTCCGAAACGGGGACAGCAAGAAACGCAACCCTCCAAAAATGGGTGTGCTGAGGGAAATGTCGTGTGTGTGTGTGTGTGTGAACACATTATCTTGCAAGAAAAACATAATGACACACAAAAATGTCATTTTAGAAGGAAAACCATGTCTATATTAACTCTCATAGATGATCAATATCATTGATTACATCATGAAAGCAACAAAACCCAAAATTAGCCTTTATAAATGACGCTATACATCCAAAATCAGCCTTTATAAATGAGGTTCTATGTATTGAAAATGAAATAAAACATGAGCTAAAGACAACTGCAATTACATAGATTCCTAATACATGCCATATTGATCCTCATCCTCATCATTAAAAATAGAGCAAGATGCATGTTCAGCAGAACTAGAGCATGGATGGGAAGAAGAGGCAATTCCACTTCTAGTTGTTGTTGCATCATCACCAATATCAAGATAAGCAAGAGAGAGCTCCAAGTTTGGGCATTCTGCATCCACATCCCACTCTTTATGAGGCCCATTTGCATATTCTTTACCCCTACGAGACACAAGGCAGAGTTTTGAATGCACATATACAAGATCTTCATCCTTCTAGGATCCCAACTTGTTGCCCTTCACGAAATGAATGAAACCATAGGTGCTCCAATTCCTTTTTGCTGATGAAGAGCTTGCCACTTGTGATAAAATATACGAGTGGCAACACTTTGCAAATATACGAGTGACAAGTCCACCATTTAACCGGGTTCATGGTCTTCCTCTCCTCCAAAGATGATGTTTGCAAAATCCTCTACTCCAACAGCAAAACAAGTAAATTCCTCCTGTTAGAAATTAAGGGAAACTAGAAGAGAGATATTCTTTTCAAATTATTCACTATTGTAGATATAGATCAGCAAGCAAAACAAAAATTTCTGAAGTAGATTAAACAATAGATCTGAGCATGTAGAAAACAATTCTAATCTAGATCTAAACATGAACAAATATAATAATTATTCTAGATCTAAACATGAACAGATCTAATCATTAAACAAATTCTGAACATTAGCATAATCAGATCTGATAATAAGCAAAGCAATAACTGAACATTACCTTGATTGAAAAAAAAGAACAAATTTACCTTAGATGCTAGGTTGTTGTCCTCTTTTCTGTATGCTCAGAAATAGCTAATGATGGTCATGGATCAAAACCCCAAGGGTTTGATCTCATCATGATATAGGTGGACAGTTTAGCCAAGAAGAAATCCAAGACCAATCAGCAAATCATCAGCAAGCTAAGGCTGATATAGATACCCCAAAGAACTCAAAGCTGATAAGAAACCCCAAAAGCCAAAACTTATATGAAACCTCAATTACCAACCAGAGGCTAAAATAAACACTCCTAACAGCCCTATTATCCCCTATCCTAGGGATAACTAAGGAGATCATGTCTCGAGGCCCACAAGTCCTAGACATGGAGTGCCGAGAGACAGATGACTTGAGCATGGCCCCGGAGGGCCCATCTTTTATTCAGTGCAGCCCATCTACCAGCCTGGTCCTGAAGTGGCAGTAAGTCTTGCTCCATGAGGTAATGAGTCTGGGTATCATGGTATGTGTCACTCTGATTATTGAAGCACTTGAATAAGCTGCACTGAATTCTCCTTCATTTCATAATGTTTGCATGGAAATTATGCTCTTTAACTTGCTCATACCTGGGAGGGTGACATAATGCCCTAGTAAGTTGATTCCCCTTTAGGATGGGTTGCCATCGGGTGGGTCTATGAAAGGTCATCGTCCATTCCCTCCATACTTACCACTTTCCATCCTTATTCCTCTCATTTTCCCCCCTACCTTTGTTCGGGCATTGGGTTTGCCACAATAGGAAGGGTTGTACCTTACCTTGTCGGAAGAAGGGGCTAAAGGCCTAGAGGGTAAAAGTAGTTGGCAAATGTAAAAAACCAAAATGAAACCTTTGAGATGCTTCACCCAAGGATTCCCAAGAAAGCAATGAAAGGCTTCTCAATAAGAAAAGGGAACCCGCAAGATAAATAAACACTCAAGGTATTAGCTGGTGGATAGGAGGTCTCATCATGAGTCGGCCTATCAGGACCATGGGCATGTAGCAGTATGACACTACCATCTATCTGGTCACCAAACCAGGGTAGTCTCTCTTGGTGGCATAGCCAAGAGAAAGGGGGTCTCATCACGAGCCATCCTTCTCATCTCCGTGAAATGCTTGTGGGTAACGCTGTCACCTCTGGTCATCAAGCCAGGACAGTGTCCCTCAGCTCTTCCCTTGAAGCACAAAAGAAAAAGAAATAAGACTAAGAATAAAAGGCATTGAATGGGCTAGGAAACAATGCCATCCATGATAAGGTGCAGCTCGCCCTCTAGAAAGGCACCCACGAGTCATTTCCCTGCTATCATTGCATCCCATGCCCAAACACCCACCCCACGCCACCTCACACACTTACATGACCTAGATTGGTTCTCACCTGGGAAACACCCCAAACTTAAGGAGGATTAGCCCAATAGGACATCCTGAGACCTTCTCCAAAACCTTACTTGTTATACTGCATAACGTCTTTGAGCATTTGTCTAGGTAAAGGGGGTTTTGATGCACATGTTTGGGTAATTTGATTATTAGATGTGATTGACATTGCTATGATCCCTGTGACTTATGAACCCCCAGAGGGCGTACTTGTTGTTGTTGCACGACCTTGCCCAACGGACAGCTACATCGGGGGGAATGATTAGCTCGGACCTCCACAGGGATGAAAAGCCCACAAATGCATATTGTGACCCCAACCAGGGGCAGAGAGACATTGGAGGCTTGCACCAGGAAGAAAGAAGGACGTTTTCCTCGAGACACTCTAGCAGGCCTAGACCCAGGGGGTCTTGACTTTCCACCAGGACGTTGACCCTTGAGGGCCCATGACATCATCATTTTGACCCTAGACGTCATCCAGTCAGGGTTTGCATTTATGAGGACGGTTGTGTGCTAGTTGGCACGTGGCAGCATTTGGGGCCTTTGGAGGCCAAACATTTTGCATTTGAGGCCTAGCGTTCCACCCTAGGGGCCTAACATCACCCTTGGATTTGATTTTAGGGTTTAATTAATGACAATTATGTGAAAAACTGGATTTTAATGTAATTTGGCCATGTCGGCCTTTTTATGACCTAATTTTAAATTAAAGATCATTTGAACTATATAAATAAGAGAAAAAACTCTCACTTTGATGATGATCTCTCATCACACAAGTGTGTGGTCTGAAATTCGGCCCTCTTTAAGGGTTATTGGTTGAACTAAGTGGTGCGCAACTTCTTGGAGAGGCAAATCTTGGTGTATTTTGGCTATTTTTCATTGTGGAGGATCTTCAACTAGGGTTTGGCTTGATTATTCTTGGTGAAGTAAGTAGAAAATCTGCAATTTGTTTATATTATTGAATACTTGTGGTGAATTTTAATTGGTTCATGTTAAAGATTATAAAATTGCTTGCTTAAAACCCTAGGAGAGAAACATAATTTATTATCTTTTTCTCTATAGTCTTCCACTTGTTTGAATTTCTCAAAGTACATCTTGTTTATAAGTAGCTACTAAAGCCCTAAATACTAGCACTCTAGTAGCCCTACTCTGATTGTCCATTGCATATATTACTTCCAAATTGTCTAAGGAAAGAGAAACCGCTAAGGCCTAAGTCTTCTTACTTTCTAGCCAATTTTCTCTTAAGGACTTGGGTGTTTGAGGCCTTGGGTTACCAACACCTCCTCCATCCATTCCATCTCCTTTGGACAAACACTATCATTGCTATTTTGCTCTAAGATCTGTTGTTGCTATTGTTAACTCCATATACCCTAAAAGGCACTAATCTACTCACCTTGGTGCTTGATTTGATCAAACAACTCTCAAACAACCTTCCTTGAAACCTTTACTAACTTTTCCTAACCTTAAATTAGACTAACTCCCTAACAAACTTGTTGTTGTTGCAAAAGATTGCTACAGCCATCTTACAGCAGCAAATTCATCTCCAAAAGTGACATTAAAAGCTGATTAGACATTGCCAACTTTGTTTTTGACAAGTTGCTATCATTTGGTCAAATTAGAGCTATACTTTTTTGCATTTTCAAGCATTCTTAAGGCATAATTGTTGTGGCTGCCACAAATTATTCATTTCTGTTATAAATAATCACATTTGCTGCAGTACTATATCAGCTTACTTATTTCTTAAAGGTTCATGGTTTTATGAAGCACTAACATCATATGGTACCTTGAAATTGCATGTTTTTTCTATTGTTGTCTTGTTCTGGGCAGGTACACCTCATTTATCTTTTGCTTCATCTCTATAAAACACAAAGAACCTTTGAAATTGAGTGACCTGTGAGAGGGGAGAACTTTCTTGTATCTTTTACCTTAGCCTTCTCAAACCCTCAGGTCACTGGGGACGTCTTCCTTGGGGTACATTGATATACTCCTAAATAGAAAGGGGTTTCCTATTAAAATGACAGTGATAGGATACTCCCTGTTACGCCAGTCTTGGATATACTTGCTTCGGGCTTTAAGCAAGTACAGATTGTGCAATAACAAACCCTACAAAAAAATTGTCCAGCATAAAGAACTGCTACAGTACAAGGGGCAGACTTAAGTAGCAGTTAGAAGGGTTGTCCCAACAAACCTTAAGAGTTGTAACAAGGTAGCATAAGTAGGTGACAGTTGCAGCACTCAAGAAGAACCAACAACAGCCATAAAAGGGAAGACAACAACAGTAAGAAGGATAGCAAACCTAGGGTTGTCTCATTAAGCCCTTCAACAAAAAAACTAGTATACAGTGGCAGCATACAGAAGACATCAAAAAGGAAGCAAGAAAAGACACCAGCAGTCATCTTGAAGAGAGGCCAAAGGCAGCGGCAGCCTAAGGGTAACCAGCGGCAGCCTAAGGGTAACCAGCAGCAGCCTAGAGAAGAGCTAGGAGGAGGCCGCGGCACCTTCACTAGCAAGAGAAGGAGCAGTGGCACCTTTACACAGCAAGAGGAGGGTAGTGGCACCCTCACACAGCAAGAGGAGGGTAGCAACACCCTTACACATCAAGAGGAGGGTAGTGGAACCCTTACACAACAAGAGGAGGGCAGCGGCACCCTTACACAGCAAGAGGAGGGTAGTGGCACCCTTACACAACAAGAGGAGGGCAGTGGAACCCTTACACAAAAAGAGGAAGACCACACATCAGCAAGAAGGCTCCCAGCCAGCAATAGGGAGAAACCTAAGGAGGTTGCACCTCAAATCAGAAGAAGAGAATCCACCAAGGAGGCCGTACACAAGACAAGAACCAAACTGAAGTAGCCACAGAAAATCAGACCATAAGAAGAGTGTGTGTGAGAGTAAGAATGAGAGAGGGGTAGGTTCTTATTTATAGTTTAGGAAGGGTTAGGATTAGGTTTAATTAAAAACCTAAAAAATAAAATAAATAATAATTAATATTTTTAATTAAAAATATATTAATTATAAAGTCAAATAAGTCAAAGTGACTTATAAAAGACCAACACAACATCAAGCAAGATGGAGAAAGAGATTCAAGCAAAGGGAGGCTACAAGACAAAGTCAAGAGGATCTTCTTCAATGGAAAACTATCCACATATGTCTCATGATAGCTTATAAGCTTTTATCATCCCTGCATAAGAGGAGAAACCAATGATATGGTCATGTCCATCTTTGTAGCTGCTCCTAGGTCTCATGGACCATCCCGGGAGAGAAGAAGAAGATCACACATCATCACACCTTGGTACTCAACCAAGAACGACCTGGTCCCACACCAGGTTACCCCAAAACACATCTGGGGGCCCTAGAACACATCTAGGGTCTTATCCACCAAGGTACAAGACCAAGGATCAACCCAAGCGTTTAAGCAAGGATTCCCTGGAACACCTCTAGGGGCCCTGCAACACATCTAGGGACTTACATCGTCAACCACCAAGGAACACATCCAAGGATCAATCCAAGCACCGAGCAAGGATTCCCTGGAACACATCCAGGGGCCCTAGAACACATCTAGGGACTTACATCATCAACCATCAAGGAACACATCCAAGGATCAATCCAAGCACCAAGCAAGGATTCCTTGGAACACATCCAGGGGCCCTAGAACACATCTAGAGACATACTGCTTGGTCCTTGACCAAGAACCCCAGAAATACACTAGGGGCCCTCACTAGGGTCTTTTTCCATGGCTCTAACTGCTTGGTCCCAAACCAAGAACCCAAGGAGTGTACTAGGCACCCTAGAACTTAGCTAGGGTCTTAACTATCCTCCGGAGAATGGCTCTTGCAGCTGCACTAATTTCAACACCTCCCTCATATTTGTTTGTTGAGAAGCTAGAAACAACTTCTAGAAGACCTTTTTCACTCCATTGGCCACCTGCTTGTCCTTATGTGGGGCCTTCCTCTTCCCATTGCTTTGAGCAATGAAATCTTCATCACAAAATCTAGGATTTAGAGCATGTACCATAGTGTGCAATGGAGTGTTAAAGCCATTCCACCTCGTAACAAAGATGGATCTTGTTGACCACCTATTTCAACTAGGGGGTCAAGTCCACGTGCTATGAAGATATGTACCTGATGGTGCAACTAAGTTTGAAGACTTACTGGTTCTACAAGGCATTTTTGGCCTCGGCACGTCTTTTTGTAATTGGAATTTTCGCTCCCCTGCATGGGATTATAATGTAATGGGTCTACATGAATCATATTTTAGGTTAGTTTCCTAGGACTTTATCATTAGGGAAGTCCTTTCATCGAGTGTTTTTTTCCTCAGGTAATTAATTTGTTCTAACCAGCGTTTTTAATTACCCTTGAGTTCTTCACTCCCACAATAATCCTCCAAAGTGGTGAAAGTCGTTCTAATGATCAATCCCTATGGGTGACTAGGGTCTAGCAATATTGTAAATGACCATGCTAGACATCTCCTAGAGTCTTACGAAATTTTGTCGAGTTTTTTTAATTTTTTAAAATTACCCAATTAATGGTAATTTTAATTATTTTTTATGTAAAAATGTAAAAACTAGGTCCTTGGGATTTTTTATAGGGGTATGAGTACTCAAAAGAAATAGAATGAGACCCCCTACATCCTTGGACCAAGTTTCAGCTCAATTGGACAAGTTTTGCTAGGTCATTGTCCATGAGGAGTCCAAGTCAGTCTAGAGTCAGCAATTTAATTGCTTAATTGACAAAGTCAAAATGTCATTTTTTGTAAATAATTAAGAAAAAAGATTTGAGAGAGTGGGAAAGGTTTCATAACCTTTTTCCTAAGTTGGAAAAGTAATTTTCCACCTAAAATACCTCCCCTTGCTTAGCCCACAACTTAAAGTGGAGTTCCCTAGCTAATTGACATGTGGGAATTAAAAACTTTAAGTGAAAAAAGCCACCTAAACCCTAAATTCCCTCTCCTTGGTGTTTAACTTAATGTTTGACCATAGGAAAAGGTGTTTTCCCCCTTTACACCTCACCCCTCAAACCCTAACTCACTACCAAAACCCTAAAAGTGACTCTTCCTTGACTTTGTCTATTTCTCTTGGATGTGTGACACTTGTAACTCATCCAAGAGGGGTCTCTCTCCTCTCCCAAGTATAAAAGAATGCTCACCTTCCCTCACCCTCAAGCCACATGAAGTCCCCTAGTACCATTTTTTTAATACATCTTTATTTTTTAATTAAAAAATTCCTGTTTTGCGAAAAAAATTTAATTAACTGAAAAATTAAAAAAAAACTAAGGGGGACTTAGCACATTTCCATAAGACTCTTGGAGTATGTTTAGCATGGTAATATACATTAAATGCTAGGCTTAGATCCATACTAAGGCCTAACCATGGGTATATACTCCAACTCTGGAGGGATTGAGTGAAAAAACTCATAAATTATAAATCGCCTGAATGGCAAAATATAATAAATAAGTAAAAAAAACACTCTAGAGTATAACTCATGCTTAGGACTAAGGTGGCTAAGAGCTTTTACAAGTTCATCATGCAACATCTCTTATTACAATTTTTTATGGAAATGTGAAAAAGGTTGGTCTTAATGACCGGCTGAACTTCTGAACTCTGAATTTTGAACATGAAAATGTTCAATATTTTACGTAGTTTTAAGTAGACCACTTCTTCAACCTTGTTTTATAGATCTGGTGCAGCCTTGGTCTAACCCTCCATCGATTTTGATTCTGGTTCCAGCTCTGATAACTTTCAATATCACGTCAATAAAATCAGAAAAATCACATGGAAAATGTACTTGTCCTCCCAACTATAGCATATTACTTTATTTGGAGTTATGATTATATGAGGCAATTTCTATATAGTCAGTTTAATAGATTTTAGATAAACTTCAACATGCAACTTTTGTCAAAATTATTTTCCTATATTACAACTAAGATAAAGTGAAGCTAGGTCTGTTGGAAAGTAAACAGTAATAAATAAACTGTAGCTTGAAACCTTGAACTAGTTTATCGCCTATACTTGGAAAAAGAATAAGACAAATGAAAGCAGTGAGTAAGAAGAAAAAGTGTTATAACATTTATAAAGATCAGATAATTTATACCAAAAACGTGTTTTCACATCTATAAAATCAGAAAAATAATATGGAAAACGTACTTATGCCCCCAACTGCAGCCAGCTAAAGACTTGAAAAAATAACACATTAATTGGACTGATATTGCATAAAGTTGAAATGTTATCAAAATATAAGTCATGATTTTGGGAAATATTTGGCATGATTTATACATTTGTGTGCATAAGTCTATCCACACACCAAAAAATACTAAATAGAATATTACTAAATTTCCACAAGGCCAATTAGTCTATTGGACAAAAAGCGCAAATTGTATTGTAGCATTCCTGGACAAAAGTAAGAAAATCTAAATGTAGAAATTAGGAAAAGACGAAGAGAGATGATACCACATATATGGGTATAAATAGAGGTGTACTGTGTTTCTCTACTTATCTGGGTGTGCCCCTCAAGCAAGGTCGTGTATTCTATTTGGGTTGACTTGCAACATCTTGTCGATAAATCGCATCAACTTTGCTGTTAATGTTAGAGTGTCCTCTAGTTGTGAATCATAGTATACTACATCCCGACTGATGTCTTCTCCTACATTGTACCTACACTGGACGTACTCTTTTAGTCCCATGGACCTACTTTTTTTTTTTTTTTTTACTGGGGGAATCGGCAACTCGCGGTTCTCGTACTCGCGTGACACGGGGTCGATCCCCGTTGGCTACCACTATAACCCCAGGTGCAACAACCCAGCCCGCAAGAATGGCGCACGAGTAAATCCGGGTGAGAATCGAACATGAGACTTCATTTCACAAATTTCCTTCCATTTACACGGCACTTGCCAATCCGTCTACACCCGTGCGGGCCCCATGGACCTACTTTTAAGGCTACTTGCTGACGCTAATAAAATTATCTTATCTTATCAAATACTAACCCCTTTTTTATGTGTTTGTATGCTTCACAGTGAAGTCAGAAGTGTTGCTCTGCCTCCACCACCTTTTTCCCGACACCTGGCATGTTTTACATTATGATTCCTCCTTTGGTTCCTTCGATCTTCTTGTCTCAAATCTTTTCCTATGTGAGATTGTCCTTAATTGGGCTAACATGTGATCTCTCCAAGGCATGTCTAATTTCAGATATTCTAGTAATTCAATTTCTCTTGCCATTATGAAGTCTTTTATTTAGTATTGTTTTGTGTGTGTGTGTGTGTTCCCTTTCCATTTGCCATTTTTGTAACAAGCTTACAAGTGGATTTTCAACACTTTTTTATCTACTGGGCATCTATCTTCTACTATATTCCAGCTTTCCAAGAAATTTTTACATTGTAGTTCCCATGTGTTTTTTCTTCTCTTCAAGACCTCTTTGCTGATTTTTCTCAGTGTCATTTTGTTGTCCATGTCCATCAATCACTGCTTTATATAGAATCAGCTTCCTGATTGCTTCCAATTCTACCAGGCATAAACCTATTTTAAATTTTTGCTAGAAGAAATATAAGGAGTGGTTGCTTTTATGCAGAGGAAGCTTGTTACCATGTCCTTCTACTCTCCCTATATCTGGACACATTGTTTTTTGATATGCTTAGCCCCATATCTCACATCCATGCTATAACACTGGTGTTATGAGTGTCTGAAAGAGTGAGTTGATCAATCCCCAATCCCAGATCTCTGTTGTCCTGCATCTGTTTTGGAGTACGAAGTTTTCCTTCCATCCACCTTGTAGTTGCTTACTTATACATGCTTCCCAACATAACTTTTCATTAAACTCCAAGCCTAGGTATTTGTATTTTGGGGTGATCTCGAAAGGCTCATTTTTAAAGTTGATTTGAGTCCAACATGACCTGGTTTTTAGAGAAAATAGGAACACCTTAGCTTTGCCTATGTTGATTTCCATTCAAGTGTCGATAGATGCTCCTACAGGCTGCATAGTGTCCTTGCTATTAGAATGACATCATCTGCATATAGTACGATTTTTATAATGTCGGCTATATTTACTCCTACCCCTTTCTCATTGATCCAATCTTCTAGTTTATCCATATATAGACCAAACAATATAGGAGAGGGGCAACCTTGTTTCACTCCTACATCATTGTTAAAGATCTCTAACAGTCCTTCCTGAGTTCTGATTTTGTCGCTGAGTTGTTCGTATAGCATGTTTACTACTTCTCTCCACTCGTCCGGAAACCCAATTTTCACAAGTGTTTCCTATAGTTTCTTCAACAGAACTGTGTCAAAGGTTTTTCTGAAGTATGCAAAACAACACCACAATTCCTCGTACTTGGTGTTTCATGTCTTCTCTATTGTGTGCCATAAAGCAAGGCAACGGTCAATGGTAGAGTGTTCATCTAAATGACACCTGTCCCTTGGACCTTTTTTCTGTCTCCTCTGCCCACTTGCTGACTTCTATCTCAAAATTCACCCCTAATCAATTTGGCAAAGATTGGGCTGATCATTATAGTCATGTAATTCCAGAGATCATGCTTTGCCCTCCTTTGAATATGGGCAGGATAAGGCTCATTGTCCAATTTTCTGGGAAACCCTCCACTGTCATTTAATTTAGTAGTGTTGCTATTTGCTAGCTGAAAAAGTCCTGTTCACATTTCAAGTGTTTTTCTTGGAGTCCATTGATGTCTTTTACCTTACCTGATGCTAGCCTCTCGATACCTTCCTACACCTCCTCTTTACATACTACCATTTTGTTTGTGCCAATTTTCAGAGGGATTTTTCTTTTGGCCTGATTTTTATAGATTTTTTGTGTGCGTACCAGCCATTGTTCTCCAATGATATCAATTTTCTTATCTGTTTTTTCACCTGTAACTCCTTCCAAAATGCTTTATGATTCATCTTTGCCATTACTAGTAGTTCCTCTTGTTTGGTTCTCACAAATTTGCTTTTCTGGACCTATACTACTTGTTTATAGGCTCTGAGATCCTCATCAGTTGCATTTAGCTTATATGTTTTTATGGCTTCTTTACTCCTCATTGAACCAGCAGTTCACCAGGAAACTATAGGAAACCCTCCCTGTTTTTTGCATACATTTGGGTTTGCAACTCACTAGACTAGCCTAGAAAGCTTTTATCAGCTCTGTAAATCTTCCATTCATTTTCATTTCTCCTCTGAAAAATCCCAGTTGTTTGGTGATTCTCTCTATCCCTTTCCTAAATATTTCTACTTGAGAGAGAGAAAACATCCATCCATCTGAAGACAATTGAAAGGACATCATAAAACAAATAGTCTGTAGGACCATGTGCTAAACTTTTTGAAAAATTCTTCTACATCATCCACCACTTGCCCTAATCTGGAAAGTAAACATTGAAGGATGCACGTAGACACATGCACTTGCCTATATTCCTATGTGTGTGCACATGTGCGTGCGCGTGCGCGTGTGTGTGTGTGTGTGTGTGTGAGAGAGAGAGAGAGAGAGAGAGAGAGAACCTGGGCTTTCTGTGATGGTGTTACACGACAACAGATGGCTGTCCTTGACATCATGGCCAAATCAGTAAAAGCTTCATACCGGTGCTTAAGAATGATCTCCAATGTCCAACCATCAACAATAAATGCAACATCCTGCAAACATTTGTATAAAGAAAAAACACAGACTCGATTCAGTACATGATTCCAGTAAGAATAAAAATAGAAAAAAGGTTTCCAACTCTTAAATCATGCTATGCATTAGCAATCAAAAATATACCCATTTATTAAAAATGGTTGAATAATAATCACAAAATGGGCTATGCCACTTTCTCTAAAGCTCAGAGTAGGCTAACTAAGTGCAAACTCACACAAGACTAACCTGAAACTGATAGCAGCACAAATAAGGGAAAAGAATCCAGATTCAAACACAATAAGCAACTTCCCTATAAATGCCAATTTTGGGCTAAAATTGGTAACAGAACCTTGGTAATTCCAACTCACAATCAAACACTAAATTTATTTATTTCCCTTTAAACAATATGTGTGAATCTAAGAAGAATAGACTACTGAAATCAGCAGAATGTATTCCTCAAACGCTTCCTCAACAAGCATACAAACAAGAGGAACTCTTAACATACAATGGCAAGCAACCAAAGAAAGAATTTCATCACTATAAGGCAACATGAATCAAGTAACATTTGTGGAGTACACAGAGATGTTCACGAAAAATCGTGATTTTTCCCAAAAAAATGTGCCACAACCTAGAAAAAGGCTATGCCTGCAATACATTTCCTATAAAAGCCCAAAATTGGAATCATTTTGCTCGTTCTCATCTGCAGAAACTGGGAATTAAAAGCAAAGGAGCTTGTCATTTCCTCCCATAGATTTTTGTAGGGGCAAACTAGCGCTTTCATCACCATCAAAGAATCTTTTGTGGAGTGGGGATTCATTTCTACCTGCTGTTAGAATCAAAATTTATTATGACAGACTTACAGGTTAAAATATTGGCACCTTAATGATATAATCTATGTCTACTAAAATCTCCCACTGTGCATGTTGCAGCTTGTGAGACCCTCTGATGTGGATGCCATTTCCTTGAATCACAGTGACACCATGTTTGAGTGAAGGGTGGAGACAGAGAGGCCTATTAAAAAGGAAGCACTTGAGTAGTTAGAGGACTAGGAGCAGGGGGCCGGGGAGGATGACCCAGTGTTGCTAAGGGGGGAGGAGGAGGAGACTAAGTGTAGGAGGATGATGTGCCAGCCTCAACACCATCTTATACACAAATTGAGACACCCACCATGTAGTGTCCCCAAGGCCGAGCCCCGTTGTAAACCATGTTTGGAAAGGAATTGTAATTATGTTTTATAGGCTGGTGAGCCAAGTTTTCATAAGGTGGAGGCTTATGTGTTGTTAGGCCAGGGAGCCTGAGTATTGAAGGTCAGGAGCTAGCGGTTGTATATGTAATCATGCAGAACACTTAATAAAATATAAACACCACCAGGTACAGACCGACCACGATGAATGAGTGAAGGGGGACTGAGCATCCACAGAGTGGGCAAGGAATTAGGCGCTGGAAGATGGAAAAAGGGGCTAAGTGTTGAGCCTAGGGGCTAAGCCTAGGGGGAGCTTAAGGCTGGGAATAATATTTTAATATTATTCCAAAAGATATGTGCATCATATGTTTCTATCCTAAGTCCTTTCAGAAGGACACGTGAATTCCCAAGTGGTGGGAGGAACGTGTGCTGGTGGAACGCATGCAGTTCCATGGGTAACGAGTGTCAACCCTGGTGCATGCGAATAAAACGGCCAGGGTGAGCCGTGAGAAGGTTCGATTTCCATTCCACCGGATTGTCTGAACGCGTGGGAGGGGGCTCTGAGCAGTATGACTAACCCGACTCCTGTAGAGAACCTTCGTGAGACCCTGCGACTGGAATGTCTGTGTCTGATTCTGAGAAATCCCGTGCGTGTAACCCCAGCCTACGAGAAGCCTGTGTTGATTTCGGGGAAGAGTCTTTGCTTGTTCGGGAAAGCTAAGCGAGCCTATGAGAGCATTCCCTGTTCTGAAGCCGTGACTGTGAAGCCATCCTGTGATTGTCGAACCAGTTTTTGGAAACCCTGTGTCTGTTTTCCCATGGAATTGTTGAGACTACGCAGTACTGGAATGCGTGAGGCTTGTTGGCATGTGAGCGACTCCCTCCAGGTGAGAGAGTGCGCAAGGGAAGGAGAGAACTCCTGGAAGGAACCCTGTAGCTGCCATAGAGCCCGGAGACTTTCGGTCTGGTCTGTTCCTGTAACCCAAGGTAAGGGAGATTGGCAGCCGAAGGATTGTCAAGGTGACAGAGAAAGTGCATTCTCCTGGGGTGGAACAGGCATGTGGGGAATGAGGGTATGTGGGCAGTGAGCGTGGGAGATTCCTGGGAGAGCATTATGTCCTTGTGGTTGTGTGTGACTGTTTTCCCTGTAACCTCAGCCTGAGCCTAGATTCCTTGCCTTGGGGTGGAGCTTAGTCCCAGCTCGGGGGTGACCCACTGCTGAGTTGATGAGCAGTGCGGTCTAAGGCTGGGAGGTTCATGGAAGGCCTGCATTTGGTTGGTGGATCCCACCATTGTTACAAGATAAGTGTCTAACTATGTTTTATCACATTTTATCATGTCTCTACTGTATATGTTATCATGTTTTTCCGCTGTGTATATGAATTAATATGAAAAGCTAATTGCTTGTTGATTATGGCAGTAATTCATATGAATACTCTGTGTTGAATGTGTTTATTGTTTAAATGCATGTGGGTTAAATAACATCTGTATGAGTTATGTACAAAATGGTGTTATAGTCTTCTTTTAAGAGCGATTAAACCTTAGTAGCAGAAAAGGTGTGCTACACACCAGCAGCTGTCCAACTCCGGACATAGGACCTTCTTCTTCTAGAAAACGAGCCATTACCTTTTCCCATAACAGGGGCAGAGGGAATTAATAGCTAGCTACTAGATTGATCATTGTAGATGAATCATGATGATGAGATACATTTATTATATATTTGATGTGGTTTTGTATTGTGTATTCAATTTGAGTCTTGACTGGAAAGCTATCAGTATCGATAGTTAATGTTTGATCCATTATATGGCATCTTATACATCTTATATATAAGCCATGGTTTCATATTTATGTGGTAATGTGATTATATGATGCTGTTCTTAGTTTATATTTAAAAAAATTGAAAAAAAAAATTAATTTCTATTTGTTAATACTTGTCGTTGTTTGCCAATTTTTTCTCCATTGTTTCCAATGCCCCAAGGTCAAGACCCTCAGAAATCTTTTGGGGATGCCAATGTTTGCATCACTGTTCAAAACATGGTCATATTAAACAAATATTGGTCAAAGCATGGGTTTAATCTAACTTTGCTCAAGGACTTTTGGCTAGTGTTGTGCAATGTGCCATCCCTTTTACATTTGACACTTCAAACATGCCTCATATAGAGGCCATCCTCCAGTCCTCATATTTAACATTTCATGAACACGACAAACAAATTCAATGTCGGGATTTTTACAACATCCAATCATTTGAAGGGATTTGTAACAGTGTTGCAGGAAGCTTCCTCCCCCGCTTCGAAGCCCCGAAGCGCGCTCCGAGTGGGTGCGTCTAGGAAGCTTGCTCGAAAGCGCACTTGTAAAATCCGAAGCACGCTTTGGAGCAGTTTAAGATGCTTCCTGGTTTTTTCCGAAGCGTCCCGCTCCGAAGCGTGCTTCGGATTTTTGAAGTGCGCTTCAGACGCTTCTTGGCACGCTTCACGCGCGCTTTCGTGAGGGCCCGCGCTTCCTAAGGGAACCCGCAGATTTAAAAAAAAATTGAATTTTTTTTTATCTTTTCCGAGTGAAGGTGGAGCCTAGCTTAGGCTTAGGGTTAGGGGAAAGAAAGGAGGAGAATAAAGGAGCTCTTTCCCCTCCATTCTCTTCATTCTTTCATCTTGAGCTTGGAAGAGAGAGCAAAGGAGAGCTTGAGAGTGCAGATTTGTGAGAGCTTGGAGAAGAAAGCAAAGGAGAGCTTGGAAGAGTGAGAAAAGAGGAGCTTGGATGAGAGAACAAAGACAACCATCTTCCAAAGGTTTCAACTTTCAAGTTTCAAGAGCTAAAGAGGTAAGCCCAAACCTAACTCCTTCATTTCCTTGGGTTAACTTTGTTTATGTTTTTTTCCTCCTCTCCTACTCTTTCCCATTCCATCTTCTCCCTCATTTTATTGCAGGTTGTTCATCTAAAACTTGAAGAAAATGGTTTTCTTTTGGTTTATCATTCTTTTTTTGGTTCTCATGGTCATGGTGGGGAGAAGGCATCAAAGGGACGAAGATGATAGTGGTGATTCTCATGAAGACCCACAATATGAAGATGGTGAAGAGTTTGAAGAGGATGAAGAAGGCAATGAAGAGGGCAATGCAAGACGCAAATATTTATTGAGACCCTTCTGGAAATTGGTAACAAAAGTTGAGGGGAGAGGTGGTGGAAGCATTAAATTTTTATGTCCTCATGACTATCATGATGGAAAACCTTATACCGGTTCATATAACCGTGTGAGGAGGCATCTTTATGGTATAATGGAGAGTGATGACAATAAGGGGGCCATTGGGATCACAGTTTTCCCTAAGATATCCAAGGAGCAGAGAGAAAAATATATAAAGATAATGTGGATGGATTAATCAGTTGTACAAGAGAGGGAAGCAGTTCATCAACTTTATCACCGGGCATACAAGGGTCAATTACTTCTACAGCACTCACTCTAGGTTGCAACTACGTAATATTGCAAACACTAGATTTGCTAGCTATTACCTCACCTTTTGGCGCCTATTGAAGGTGAGACAAACTTTGGGTTCTATGGTGATGAGTGATGCATGGGATGAATTGAGTAATGATAGAGAAGGTGTTAATGCTGAAGGAGACAGTCCTTGACAGTCAATTTGGTCACAGGTTCGGTATGTTTTGCAATTCACCAAGCCAATTTATCACATGATCAAGTTTGCAGATTCAAATTGGCCAATCATTGGGGAGGTGTATGAGCAAATGGATAGCATGTTAGGGAATATTAAAGACATTGTTGAGCCTAGAGATGTCAACCTCTATAATCATATTCGGGTAGAGGTGGAAGAACGGTGAGAAATGCTAAATGTTTCACTACATGCCTTAGCATATGTGCTAACACCTAAATACTACAATGTATCATGGCTTTCATCACCAGCACCCGGTGGTGGGTCCAATAAAAGACCACACCAAGATCCAAAGGTTCAAGCAGGTTATATGAAAGCATTAGAAAAATTGATCCCAAACGAGGAGTGTGACAACATAAGGAGACAATTGAGTCATTACATCCTTAGCAATGGTGCCTCTGGGACCAACCATGCAATTAGAGATCGAGGGAATCTGAGTTCTCTCGAGTGGTGGAACATGTATGGAGGTGCTACCCCACAGCTGCAACGTTTGGCAATACGGGTGCTTTCATAGGTGGTGAACACTACTTCTGTAGAGAGGTGTTGGAGCACCTATAGTTTCATCCATAGCGTCAAAAGGAACAGGTTGAATGTAAGTCGGGCAGAGAGCCTGGTATTTGTTCATTACAACTTGCGATTGTTGTTCCATTAATGTGAGGAGGCAAAGATGGATAAAAACTTGAGGCGTTGGGACAACAATCCGAAGGAGTATAATTTGGAGGATAGAGTATTTCTTTTAGAGCCACTGGAGAGTGTTCTTTTTGATGATGATGATCATGTTGAGATGACACACCCATCCAGTGTCGTGGTCCCCATGTCCAGGATTCCAACTACAACACTAGGGGCTTCATCTTCAGCTCTGCCACAGCCGTCTGCATCTACTTTTGCACTACCACCACGTGGAGGCCCACGCAATACCCATGGTGGTGGAAGGAGGATGGAATAGTTGTTGGACGATTCTCCTTTTTCATTACTTTTTATGTCATAGTCTATAGATGATAGATTCATAGAATTTGGCAACCAGCTCAGTTTAAACTTTAAACTTTATTGTTTGGAACCTTTCGATCTTCATACTTCAATGTAGATGGCCTATTTTGTAAACATAACTATTCTTTCATGACTCACGTTATTGTTAACAGTTTTTGGATATATGATTTCATTTCATAAGTTTATGGTCTACTTTCTATTATATCAATATGGCTTAAATATTTCTATGTTGGTTTGTAAGTTTGTAATTGCTAGAATCTAGATGGTTGATGCTCGAATGATTAATCATTGATGTACTATGTAGTATGTACTATGGATTCCATTTCTATCTATATTGATGTACAAATATGCATGTTTTCATATATTATGTAGCTAATTTGTCTTTCTACATGTTTTTNAATATATATATATATATATATATATATATATATATATATATATATATAACAGATGCTTCTAAGACACTTCACTTCCGAGGATTTTTGGAAAATGACGCTTCCCACACTCCTGCTTCGTGCAACACTGATTTGTAACCATATCCTAGCCCTTCAAACAGATTAAAATTAGCCCATGCATGATTATCACATTTGAGACTAGGAGATATCTCGAATCTTTAACTGGTTGTTGAGCCAAGATAATAACAATACACAGACCTGTTGCTCACCTGTAGGGACTGACCGAGCATATAGAAACTTAAAACTAGACAAGACAGTTGAAAACGAAAATTAGAATGCAGTTCCATGACCAACAATGAGTAAGAATCTGCAATCATGATGAAAATTAAAGCAACAATACAAGTGAACTTTTACTCTATTTTTAGTGACTAAAAACGTTGACAGAACCTTTTGGAAATTCAATGGAAGCGGATTGTACCTCACAAGATTGGATACAAGTAGTCAGTGCATTTATTGGTGTTTGGTCTGTTATCCCCCACTTTTAGGGATAACTAGGAGATCATGTCTCGAGGCCCATAGGTCCTAGACATGGAGTACCGAGAGCAGGATTGACTTTAGCATGGCCCTGGAGGGCCCACCTTTTCTTTCTTCCAGCATCTTTGTCTTGTCAACAGCAACAACATCCATCACCATCGTCTTGGTCCTATGTCAAAGATGGTTCTTGCTCCATGAGGTAATTAGTCCAGTTATCATGATATGTGTCACTTTGATCATCAAAACCATTGAATATATGCATCTAATTCCTTTTATTTCTAACAACTACTTGGATCTTACACTTGCCCACTTGACCATGTTTGGGGTGATTGACAGAGTGCCCTAGCAAGCCTGTGTCTGTAGGTTTTGGTTTGCCACTAGGGGGATTTCTGAAAAGCCATCGTCCGCTCCCATCATAGCACCACTGTTTCATCTTGTTTCCTGCTCACTTATCCCATTCTACTTGTCCAGGCACTGGGTTGACCTATTTTCACGATTGCACCTTGTTTTGTGGGAAGAAGGGGCTAAAGGCCCAAAAGGTAAAAGCAAGCTAGTAAAAGATAAAAGCCTAAGAACAAAACCTCGAGATGCTTCGCCTAGGGATCCCTGAGAAAGCAATAAAAGGCTTCTCAGCAAGAAACAAGAGGGACCCGGAAAAGTAATAAAACAAGACCTAACCAGGGGATAGGGGGTCTCATCACGAGCCAGCCTATTAGGGCCATGGGTACCTAGCAGTATGACATTGCCACCAGCTGGTTACCACGCTAGGGCAGTGACTCTTGGTTGCATGGCCAAGGGAAAGGGGGTCTCATCATGAGCCAGCCTTCTCATCTCTGTGAAAGTACTTGTGGGTAACGTTGTCACCACTAGTCACCACGCCAGGGCAGTGTCCCCTAATTAGCTCTTGAACAAAAAAAAGAAAAGCAATAAAAGATAAAAGAATAAAAAAGAATAAGAATAAAAGGCAAAATGGGCTTGGAAAAATTGCATCCAGGACAGGTACAGCTCGCCTTCTACAAAGGCACCCATAGTAACGTTTCTTGCATCCTTGACCCTCATTGCACCCAGATGCTTGGACATCCCCTAACCACATCACCCACTTACATGGCTTGGATAAGGTCTCTTCCAGGAACTTTCCTTCTCCATTCGACACTAGCCCAATAGGACGCCTTGTCTTTTCCTCCAGACTTGTATTGTAGGCTTGTGTAATGTCTTTGAGTTGTTAACTGATGTATTAGGGATTTTATGCACATGTTTAATAATTTTGATGGTGAGATGTGATTGACATTGCTATGATCCCTGTGACTGATAAGCCCATGGAGGGCATAGCTTTTGATGTACAAGACCATGCCCGACGAACAAGTACCATTTGGACTGGTACACATGGGGAGATGATCAGTTCGGACCTCCATGGCACTGAAGAGCCCACCAGGTGGATGTTGAGACCCCATCAGGGGGCAGAGACATGACAGAGATGGAGCATGGCTTTGCACTGGAGAGGAGGAGGACGTTCCACCAGAGGCACCTTGGCAGAGCTTGACCTAGGGGGATTGGCCCTTTTTCAGTGGAACGTTAGCCTTGGCAGGCCTAGGACATCACCCATCATGACCATGACGTCATCCAGCATTATGGACGTCTTGGGAGGCAGACTGGGCAATATTGGCATGTGTGGTGGGTTGGAGAAGCCCAAGGAGAGCTAACGTTTTGCTCCATGATGCTCCATTTTCCCTAGAAGGGGCTAACGTCTCCCCTAGAGGGGCTTGTTATCTTTTTTCATCTTGATTAGGGTTTTAATTTGACAATTTAATGTAAAACAGTATGATTTTAGTATTTTGGCCTTGTCGATCTTTTACATGACCTAAAATGTAAATTTAGGTCATGATACTGTATAAATGAAGGATTTTCACCTCCATTTTTTCAACACAACTTACTCACTCCATAAGGAGGTCTGAAATTTGCGCCCTCTCTTGGGTTATTAGCTGATTTAGTGATGCGCACTTGTTGAAGGAGGGTTATTTTGGCATGTTTTGGCATTTCTCTTGAAGGAAGGTGTTACAACTAGGGTTTGCATTGATATTTCTTGGTGATATGTAAGTAATTTTCTGCAAAACTTCTTGAATGAATGGTTGTAGTTTCATTTTCTTGCATATGTTTATAAATTTTGCTGAATAAAACCCTAGGTGACGAGCACACAAGTAGATCCTTGTCTCATGTCCCCTTTGAGAGAAATTTTCAGCCATTGAAGAAGAAGAGAGCCTAGTCGTTGCTACACTCTCTCTCTCTCTTCATTTATTGCTAGTCGTACTATCTATAAGCCAAGAAGAGAAAGACGTCTTAAGCCTAGGTCTACTACACTTAGGGTCGTTTTTCTCTAGGTTTTGCTGAAAAAGCCTTGCTGAAGGAACACTTTGCATCATCAAACCCTCTAGTTTTGGTTTTATGCTTTCTCTTTTAGCTAGCCATTTTTCCATTGAGTTAAAGAAGGAGGAGAGAGCACCAAGGCCTAGTTTACCTACACCAAGGTGAGCCTCTCTCCCCCAGGGTTTTGACTTTGGGGCCTTGCTCTAGCAACACTTCAAAGCCTCTCCCTCTAGTCCTTGACCTACTTACCTTTGCCTCCCTTAGCTCTTGCGTCTTCCACTATTTGACTCCATTAACCCTAAGGCACTGATCTAAAGAGACGTCATGCATTGAAGTGACCTTTATCACAAACTCCTCTCAAACTCTTTGAATCAAACCCTAGCCTATTGTTGTCATCATCCTTGGCTATTATATCATTGGTGCAGCTAAACGTTTCTTTATAAGCAATTGAATGATGATTTAAGGCATTTATTGAATGAAGTGTTGATTGGTTACATTGAATGCCATATTTTTCCAGTATTTATTGGTGAAGTGACATAATTTTCATTGCTATTTATAAACATTAACTTCGTCAACATTTATTGTCAAATTGCTTATATGTTTATCAGATAGTCATCTATTTATATGAAGTACTAACCCATTGAACTAGCTTGCATATATCATTTGTTGTTGATTTGTCTCAGGCAGGTATATCTTTGGGGGGTTTACTTTATTATTGGTTGTTTAGCCAGGACTATCTGCTCGGTGGTGACTTGTGAGGGGGGAATTTATCCTTATCTTATTATCCTCTTGCCTTCTCAGAACCCCAGGGCACCGGGGGCGTCTCCCCTGGGCCTCACCTCCCTAAAGAGAAAGAACCATCCCATTGTGGTGACATTGGGTGGGATTGGTTCCTGTTACGCCAGTTTGACTCTCCAATTTATAGCCTTTTATCCTTGCTACAAATTGTGCAATAACATGGTCTATATTGATTCAATATAGACTGCATTATGAGTTTCTTCACGACTTGATTTCTGCTATAACATGTGGTCACTCTCATGGATCTCCCATTTATGCCTTGGAGGAATTCCTTTCTAGTTACTATGGCCATCCATTAATGTGACATGATCAATAGTGCATACATCTACAAATTTGGTCTGGTTGTTTGTTATATATAACAGACGCTTTTGAGACACTTCACTTCCAAGGATTTTTGGAAAATGACGCTTCCCACGCTCCTGCTTCGTGCAACACTAATTTGTAACCATATCCTAGCCCTTCAAACAGATTAAAATTAGCCCTTGCATGATTATCACCTGTAGGGACTGACCGAGCATATAGAAACTTAAAACTAGACTAGACAGTTGAAAATGAAAATTAGAATGCAGTACCATGAACAACAATGAGTAAGAATCTGCAATCATGATGAAAATTAAAGCAACAATACAAGTGAACTTTTACTCTATTTTTAGTGACTAAAAACATTGACAGAACCTTTTGGAAATTCAATGGAAGCGGATTGTACCTCAAAAGATTGGATACAAGTAGTCAGTTGAGAACTTTGGCAGGGAGATCAAGTTGTAGAGAGTTTCCACAACAATAAGCCAGTTTGCACAATGATCGTAAAATTGGGGTTTACAAGTAAAATGAGCTAAAAATAGAAAATCATAACAAACAACTAGACCAAATTTGTAGATGTATGCACTAGTGATCATGTCACATTAACGGATGGCCATAGTAACTAGAAAGGAATTCCTCCAAGGCATAAATGGGAGATCCATGAGAGTGACCAAACGTTATAGCAGAAATCAAGTTGTGAAGAAACTCATAATGCAGTCTATATTGAATCAATATAGACCAAACACCAATAAATATACTAAGAGAATAGGATTGTTAGGAAAGTAATCAAGATGCTAGTACACAGCAAATTGTTAATGGAATGCAATAACAAGCTTTTGTTTATTTTCAATATTTATTATGCTAATATTCGACAATTAAACCAAGTGTAGTAAACTCAGTGTAACCCAATGCCAACCTGGTTGACTTGAGTACTTTGGCCCCACCAAACCAATTATTTGAGTCTCGTGTGGTTATGGCTCAAAAATCCCTTTTCCATGATTCTTGGCCCCAATTCTTTATATGGACTGTGTTATCCCCATTTTGTGGATAACTAAGGAGATTATGTCTCGAGGCCCTCAGGTTGCAAATATGGAGTGTCGAGAGACTACATGACCAGCAGTACCCTTTTGCACAGATGGGAAGCCCACTCACCACCACAGATGGCCACAGGTTTGCAGATGGCATCCACCACAACAGTTGGCTTCCGGAAGGCAGTGGGCCTTGCTCCATGAGTTACAAGTCAGTATTATGGTGAGCATCATTTCAATATTCAAGTCATTTGATTATGTTGTATCTTAGATTTCTCTATATTTCATGATATATGCTTGGACATTATGCCTTTTGCCCTGCTTCACCTTGGTGGTTGACATTGTGCCCTAGTAAGTGGTCTTCCTTGGGAATGGATTTGCTACTAGGAACTCCCTCAATGAGCCATCGTACCGTTCCCGACCATACTTATCACTTTCCATCATTATTCCCCTCCATTCCCTTATCTCTTGGGATTGTAGGGTGTATTGACCCAAGACAGGGTTGTCCCTCATTCTATGGGAAGAAGGGGATGAAGGCCCAAAGTGGTTGATGTTGGGTAAAAGAAAAAAGCCTTATATAAACCTTCCATATGCTTCCCCCAGGGATCACCCAAGAAAGTAATGAAACGCTTATCTTTGAGTAAAGGGGACCCACAATATAATAAAGAATGCTTAAAAAGTTAGTTGAAGGATAGGAGGTCTCATCACGAGCCGACCTATCACGTCCATGAATATCTAGTGGTATGACATTACCATCATCTGGTCACCAAACCATGGTAATGGCTCTCAGTTGCATGGCTGAGAGAAAGGGGGTCTCATCACGAGCCAACCTTCTCATTTCCACAAGGTGTTTGTGGGTGACATTGCCATCATCTGGTCAACACGCCAGGGCGCTGACCTTCAATCTCTCCTTATGCTATAATGAAAGAAAATACAAAAAGATAAAGATAAAAGGCAATTGATGGGCTTGAAAAAAGTGCATTGCGGACAAAGGTACCACACACCATCTACAAAGACACCCATGAATGAGACACTACGACCCCTTGTATGTCATAATCCCTATGCCCATAGAGCCTTGACCCCAACCACTTCATCCACTTTACATGGCTTAGAGAGGGATCTCTTGGAAACTCTCCTTGACCTAGGGAAAGATCTACCCAATAGGACACCTCGTCAACCCTCCCATATTCAAGCTTGACAAGTCGCATAGCGTCTTTGAGCAATTAATTGTTTGATATAGTGATCTTTGATGCACATGCTTAGATGGCTTATTTATTGATTCGATTCACTTATCATGATGTTATGACTTGAGATCCTTGGAGGGCATGCTCATTTTTCTTTGCAAGACCTAGTTGGTAGATAGTTTTGGGAGAACAAGCCTAGCTTGGGCTTCCATGGAGCTACAAGCCCACAGGTTGGATGCCAGGGGCCCGCATGCCGGATGACAGAGATCAGACTTGGAAGGCCTTGATGATGACTTGGACGACATAACCCAGCCCTCACTTGCCAAACGATTTTCCTAGGAGGGGCAAGACGTCCTATTTTTGAGGTTGACGTCATGCTTGGGGGGCTACGGCATGGTGGTGAGGTGCCACTCATTTGACACATGGACGTTTTAAGAGAAGAGGGTCTTCACCATGATGAGAGTGCTTAAATGCTTGACATGTGGCCTTTGGAGGCCTACCCATGCTTCTCCAACACCAATGACTTACTCAAAGTGGCAAAATGTCCCCTAAAGGGGAGACGTCCTTCTAAAATTAGGGTTTTCTTATGTGCAAAAGTGAATTTTAAATGAATTACTTTGTAAAAGGGGGCAAGATTAGGGTTCTTGACCCCTAATCTTGTGTTTTACCCCTTAATTTGTGGACAAGTCACCTTGGTGACATTTGTATAAATAAGAAATCATAAGATCTCATTTTAACATAACTCTCCCTCATTGTGAGAGGACTTGGTCTGAAATTTTCGCTATACTTGGCTATTTTTGTCTCTTGTGCACTTGTTTACGGCTACATTGATGAATGATTGATGGAGAAGTCTAGCACTAGCCTTGGATGATGTTTTCTAGCTCTTATGGTGGATTATCTTGGCATTTCTCTTGATCTTGGTATGGTCTTTTACTATTTTACTATTATGCTATCATTTTTTTCAAGTCAAGTATTGTTATGCTAGGAACTAGGTGGGAAGTATAAGGGCATACACCCCCACCATAGTCTTCATCATTTTATGCTTCATCCCATTGATTATACAAGGGTTTTCTAAGAGAAGTATAAGGGCATACGCCCTCTTAGCTTAAACCCTAGCTAGAGAAACTTGCCTTGGGAAGTAAAAGGGCTTACACCCCGAAGGAGGTAGCTTCTCTAGCTCTTTGTTTATTTGACTCCATTAACCCAATAGTAAAGGCACTAGTCATACTTTTTTGCATTGCAGATATAAAATTATTGCCTTGAAAAACGCAATTTTTTTTATTTTTTGAAAGGTTTCTTGCTTAAAGTTGATTTGCCTCATTGAGAGGAGTCTTCCCCTACTAGGGCATCCCCTCTCTCTCATTACCTTGCTTGTTGTTATAAACCATAACCTACAACCATTAGGGCTGATCTAACTTAGATAAACTACTAGTCACAACTCCTAAACTAACCCTAGACTAGCTCCTAAATTTAGTTCACTTACTCTACTAACTAGGGTGCACCTTTTGGGCTAGTTCTTGGCACTTTTTCATGGTTGATTTTGCTGTTGTAAGCCATTGAATGCTACAGCCAAAAGACTGCAATTTTCTGCAGAAAACACATGTTTACAACAGCCATCTTCTCTAGCTTCTTAAGTGCCATTTTTCAGCCTATATTCATTGTTAATCTTGATGCTGATTTACTTAACTAGTTTAGAAATTTGTATGCTGATTTAGATGTTTTATTTGCTGATATAAACTGTCATTTACTGCTGCAAATTAGGGACAGAAAGATTAACTTGCTGATCCAACACACATATATCATTGCAAAGTGTCTTTTCTTGTGTCTCGGGCAGGTACAATCATCCGGAGAAGTACTATACTTGTGGGGAAACAATTACCTGACTTACAAGGCATCTCTTGCCACCTTTCATCCCACTTAGACTTGACCTCTAGGGGCTTCACTTCCTCTTATCTCCATCTCCATCTCCATCCCCCTAGGGTCACCAGGGTCACCTCCCTAGAGTGACCTAGTCACCCTTGAAGTGCAGGACCTACATCGAGGTGACATTGGGTGTAGGATTTCCAAGTTGTAGCACTTGCTTTGTGGTTGGTTTGGGCTTTGCCCAACCTACAACTTGGGCTATAACAGACTGCTTTCCTTTCTTTCCTCTACCATTTTTCAAAAATCACATTGAAATGACCCAAATTGTAAACATTCTCATGCAGAAATCCATTAATTATGGAGAAAGATATAGTTTATTAGGAAGGTCTGGAAAATAATAGAGATCTTTCTAGATACATTCTACAAATTCCAGAAATAACTGTAAACTGAGCATCCTAATGTACATCACCAAATACATAAGAGAAGTCATAATCTTTTCAAGTAGCTTTAAATTTGTATAGATATAATCTGAGCCCACATCTGTAAACAACAATCACATTAAAGAAATGAACCTTAAGTTATAAGAAACAACATTTATTAAATATCCACAAAAAATCATCAGCATGGATCAACATTCTTTGTAGAATTTCTCTGGAGAGATTGCAATAGCAATAAGTCAGTAACAAACCTTATGTTCAGTACTGCTTATTCTCATGGTAAGCAGAACACGTTCAAGACTTCTGGAGACTTCATCAAGATTCTTCCCTTGAATAAGCAAAAGCTGACCTTCTGGTTCTGTAAGACATTCAAATCTGGCATTGGTTGCTTGAACAATAAATTGAAACATGCTTCAAGTCAAAAGACGGTAATCAATTAGAAAGAAAACATGACGCAACAAAATTGGCATCCCAACTACAATGCAGAATAGCATTTTAATATCTCCATTTACTTTTCAGTCAATTATAGTAGTGGTTATGTCAATTATAGATCTAAAAGCTAGTTTCACAAACCATCCCCAAGAACAAAAGAGCTAAAAGAAATCATGAGCAACCCAAAAAGGATTTTACAATAGGCCCACTTAGCTAGGATTTGGAGAACTAATCTTCTAGGATCTTAAATTGACTGATTTCCTTTTGGAATCTCTCCCATCATCCATGTTAAACATCTTCCCAGAATCCGAAAAAATGGTCTGAATTCTTTGGTTTAACTGCAATGAGCTTCACTGAGGCTGAGCTGGGTCACTTCTTCCAAACAAGAGTTCTCAAGAGTTGTCCTCCCCTATGAAACAAAGCTTTCCCTCTCTTAACACATTGCCTAAGGGATAATCCTTTATTAGTTGTGTCATCCAGAACTAGAGACTATCAGTTTTTGTAGACCCTCTGGAATCAGGGAAGTTATATCTAGTGTACGTGATTGAATATCCAGGATTGTTCAACATTCACGTATCAGTGGCCAGCTTTGAGAGTCAGGCATTTTGAAGCCCAAATCAAAAGGAAGGATGAAATGGGAAGATCCAGAAAGCACCAATGTTGGGCCTCCTCTGATACTGTTCAAACAGCTACAGTTATCAATCAATTCCACAACACAGGGTATTTATCTATGAGAAAATCTGAAAATTGTCCTGGAGCAAAGATAATCATCTTGGAGCACAAGCCCCTCTTTGTCCCCAGCTAGAATTTCTCTCTTTTTCAGAGTATACAGTAAAATGTGTTCAGATATTTTCCAAGCTTACTACAAAAAAGGCACAGTCTCTTCAAAACAAGCAGAGACATGGTTGGTTTACAGCTAAACCTTAGCAGTGATTTACCTGTTATGTTCTTCGGTCACAATTCTCATAAAATTCCTTCTCTGAGATGTCAATTTTCAATATTTTTCACCATCTGCCTTTGTGAAAAAAAAATTGCAGAAGATTCCTGGCACAGTTTTTCCTCAGTGGGGTGTCAATTTTCTGGGGTACTCTTCAATTCGATTTTTTAAAAAGCTCACCAACATTTGTTACCCGATTTTCTGAAATTCTCCAGATCAGTGCAGGTGTTTGTCCACATAAATGTCATTGTTTCTCACTTTTGAAGGGTTTATCTTGCTTTTCACTGGCTTCGTTGGGCATCAACTGCTAGTTATTCCATTCTAATTCTTCCCTAATGGCTCACTGGTAAAACCCAACTGAGGGAGAAACAGCAGAAGGCATGCTTTGGTCTACAGGAGAACAACCCAAGATAGACTAGCCTTGATCGAAGATCGATTAGAGGCCTTCAAACTGAAGTTCACTGAATTGATAGTAATTGTGAAAGAACAATAGGGCATCATTAATGAATAACAAAAAATATCCTTGACCAATTGGTGGCTTGGATAGTGTGTGGATGCATGTGCTTATGAGGTGATTTTGTTCTATTATATTTGTTATGTTATATTGGTCAAATTTGGCCTTATAGGAGTACTATTACTCATTGGGATAGGATTGCTAAGCTGGTTTGATTAGTGATCTTATTATTTATCTATTCAAGAGATTTTATATGCTTTATTCGTTTGGCTTGCCGCTTAACCAATATTGTGTTGAAGTCTCTTTTGTAGGTGATACTATTTTCTAACCTCTTTGCTTGCAAATGTATAAAGCATTTGAAACTTCACTTGGAGAATTGGATGATCTAGATTGACTCTTCCATTCCTCTAAGATCTTTGAAGAAGATCCCTCCTCATTCCACCAAAGAAGGACCCCATTGCCCAAAGAAATTCCAAGCACAAGCTTTCTCTCTTTCTCCTTAACAAAAATTCTCATTTCATTTGGTTACTTTCTTTTACATGTTATATTAGATCTAAGTTTGATTTAAAAGTTAAATTTTGTTTCTATTATTGTATATATCTTTCTTAGATCTAGATTCAAGCTTAGTTCCGTATCAAAAAAGCTAGATCTAAAGAATAAATTTCATTTTTTTGCAAGTACTTTTCTTTAAAATTTTAAAGGCATACAAGTGATTGTTTTAAGAGGTTGTTTCATTGAAAGATCAAGCTAATTAGTGTTCATTTGTTTGCAGTTTTGAACAGCAAACAAAAGTCACTAAAAGTGCTCTTAGTTAGGCTTACTTCAGTATCATATTTCACTTGTTAGAGTACCTTTTTACTTAGAAAATTTTCGCAAGTTTTTGGGCTTTAGTATTTTATAACCCAAAGACACTTTCGAAGTGTTTTTTGGGGCCTTTTGATCTCTTTCACTTGCTGTTTTTTGCAGGTCATTGAATAAACCAGGGGAAACTCTACCAAATTTTGGCGGATTAGGAGCTTCCGAGACCCCCAGAAGAACCGTGAACCTTAATAAATCGTTTTGTAAACTTATAAACTTCATTTGATCCATTTTTATAAGGATCCAAAGTCTCCCAAAGAGTGACCATTGTAACCGAAGCAATAAAAAGTGGGCTACACATTGCCCCGTTTTCTTTCCCCCTAGGGGGGTTGGTGTCTTGTGGTTTGATTGTTTGCTTTTTTCAAAGTCTTTCATTTTATTTGCAATTCATCACCTAAGGAAAGATAAAATTCATCAACAACAACAACCACAATTAGTTTAGATTTCATTTTGGAAAGTAATATTTTAATTGCTAGATTAGATTTCAATTGTTTGCAATTTTATTTTCTCGCAAATAAACCCGTCCCCTCAGCTCCCCTAAGTAGGCTCACTCCAAACAAAGGTTGCTCAGTGTGGACTTAGTAATTAGAAAACATTTACTTTACTGCATTTTTATATTCTTGGCAAATAAACCCATCCACTCAGCTCCCCAGTATATGTTCCTGACCCTTCCACTGCGAGCTTAGTTTCGATCTTTGGAAGTAAGTTCCACGCGGAACTGGGGCTGGTCAGTGTGGATTTAGTTTAATTTAGGGAAATCTTTAAGACCTATTGCTTGTGTGGAAACGCAAGAGAGTTTGTGTAAGAAATCCGAAGGGAACTTTGAGATCTAGGTTCTCCCTGTTGGATCTCCCACATTCTCTTGAGCTTGTGTGCAAAATCAGAGGGATACTCTCCCTGTTCGATATCCGGCAAGCTTAACCTCCATTCTAAGGAATAGCCTCTTAGAGGCCACATCTAGATTAATTTTCTTTTATGCAATAAAAGTCATTTCTAAACATTAATCAACTCTAAAATTTACAAGAACGTTCACAGGGCAATCTCCATTCTCAACAGCATTATATATTTTTCACAATTATTGGCACTGGACTCATTTATTTATATTCAAAGCCATTTGCTTCAAGTACACATATTTACTAAGCATTTTCATTTATCTTGAAGTATTTCTTTTGCTTATGGTTATTTACTTGCATGTATCAATAGTCATTTGAATATCTTTTATGCAAGTATCTCATTATTTAAAATCTCTTTTATAAGCAATTGTGGTGAATGAATGAATAATATATGTTGTTAATATAGACTTATCTTTTGTGTATTGTTCTTTGCAATAAACTCCTAGAATACTAGTTTTGCTTAAATTCAATCTTTGAGCCTTAGTATATTTTCTTTAGGGACTACTGTTAGAATATAGAAGATGGTGTGCTCGTTTTACCATTGACGATACCCTCGTCACCCAACCATAGGCCGAAGCCACCCTCCGAGCACCTTAACCTTGACTGAGAATTACTCCGGAAGCAAACCCTAGGCTAGATAGCCA
>ML782225.1:1343435-1363600 GCA_009831015.1 Picea engelmannii | reverse complement strand
GGTGTGGGCCCATAACCTGTTAGAATATAGAAGATGGTGTGCTCGTTTTACCATTGACGATACCCTCGTCACCCAACCATAGGCCGAAGCCACCCTCCGAGCACCTTAACCTTGACTGAGAATTACTCCGGAAGCAAACCCTACGCTAGATAGCCAAACAAGGTGTAACGCATCTTCCTCCAAGGATAGCGCACCAACAATAGCTGATCAGATAGTCCAAACCCTAGCCAAGAGATAGTCCAAGCCAACACTGAAACTGCTAGCTGCAGCAGCTGCACCTACAGCTCTCCTCCACACGTGCGCACCAAACTGGGAACTGCAGTGCGCACCACTTGTTGTCTGCAATTCTGAGATGGTGTCAAATGAGAACTGGCGCCCTGTATTTATACTAGTTCTACCAGATTTGTTGGGGCCGACTTCTCCTTCTGGATATGTGTCTGTTCAATATATTATTATTATTTCTGGCCGACTTCTTCTCTTGGAGGCTAATAACCTAATATAAATTATCTTCTTGAGCCGACAAGACTTCTAGGGTTATTAGCCAACTTATTAGGGTTTCTCTTGCTTCCCGGAGTCTTCTATTCTCGTCAGGTTCACACGTGGAGGTAAATACCTCCCGCAGCTACCATAATATCAACAACTACCCCCCATGGTTTCGCTAGGAGTTGGCCTAGACAGACGAGTCGAGGATCAGGTGACAGCAGCTTGACTCGAGGCTTGCCCCCAAGGACACACCAAGTGGATTGAAGATTTCTTCCACATTCGCCAGGTGTGTATAAAGGTGGCAACACACAGTACATAAAATTTCTTCCCCGATCCAAATTTTATTATTAGTCCTTCAATAAGAAATTTAGGGCTCTCATACCAGGGGAATTGGCCCTTTTACAAGTACAGTAAAATGCCAATTACAAGAGAATAAACCTGGGCCTAGGTTGAGTCCTTCCAGCCTTTCCTTGCCCACAAATTCTCCAACAACTGTCCTAACTCTTGGCTGCCCTGTCCAGTCCTTTGGACACCTCAGCCACCTGCTACAGTTTGTTGTTACAGCCTATAACAGCCCTCTTTCTCTGTTGTTCCAACCCTCAGAAGTCTGTTGTTCACTGCCCTTAAACAGCCCTCAAAGTTCAGACTGCTATTCACTTGTCCAGCCCCACAAAATTCTGCTACAAACCTCAAGAAACAGCCCTCCTGACAGCTGTCACAACCTTCGAGCTATCCACACAAGAATCTTCCTGCTACCACACCTGTGGCAGCCCTCTTGCTGCTCCTGCTACTTCTTCCTGGGGCCTGCAGTAGCTTACCACAGGCTGGCCGAGCCTCCTAACAGCCTGCGGCCACCTTCTGCTTGCTGGCTGAGCTGCCAGCAAGCCTGCGGCCTCCTCCTTGGCCTCCAAAATCTCTGCAGCAGGGTATTTCTAGGAGGCCGAGCCTCCTAGCAACCCTCAAGACTGTTGCTTTCCTCTGCTACAGACTCCTACAGCTGGCAGCCCTTCCTCTCCTTAGGAGCCTGCCCAAACAAAGAAGACTCTAACAGAAATGAGGCCTAGAGGCCTCCCTCCATGGCTGGACTAAGGTCACCAAAACAGAAATGAAATCACCAAGCTCTTTCTCTATACGTTTCTCCACACAAGAATGTCACAATGACCCCTCATGTCCTTTTATACAAGTGTGAAAGTCCTTCAAGTAAGTCACCATTAAATTAGAATATTTTAGTCTTCTTTGTGGGTGTGAAGCCCCGACACAAGCCCACAAAGCCCACCACCAAACCCATGAAGTCCCAGCTTCATTCCAAAGGCAGTTTTCACCAAACGAGGAGTCCAACATGGTGCCAACAATGATTCCCACGTGTCTGACACCTAGGCTGCGTGAGAATACCTGCTGAAGCTACAGAACATCGACATTGATTTTGGCTAGCACAAGGATAATATGGCGGCTTCCTTTTTTGGGCCAATTTCATTTATTTGGCTAAGTAATAAGCACGAACTTCTCATTTTTATTATAAACTTTGGATAAGGGGTGACATTTTATAATATTAAATAATTTCCCTTTTTAATTACTTAAAATATAACCTTTTATATGCCCCCTCATCTTGATTTTGCCAAATCCACGTAAACATTTTAGGATTGGAAGATTCCGCCACATGGGTTTTGTTCAGGACGAGATTTGCTTGACCCATCATGTTGAATTTTTGTTTGCATGCCAAGGGATGACCATATTCTACCCCCTTAATCCATGGATGTGCCTGTGTGACTGTAATGAACCTTATACTGCTGTTATGATTTTTTTTACTGCTGTAGCAATTTTATGAGTTTTCCATGTATTGACTTTCATCAAACACTTAGGCTGTAGGTGTTTCTCGCTGCCAAAAGCCCCAAACTCTCTGTTGTGGTATTTGTTTGATCTTCTGAAGTGTTATTAGTGGGTTCAGTTGGTTTTAATACACCAATTTAATGGCTTGAACACAGAAAAGAGATATACAGCAAGTACAGAAAGAAATCCACAATACTCAGAGCTGATATAATCAAGAAACACAGCAGAAATACTTTATTTCATTTCCAGCATACAAAGGAAATTTATTACACAGAGATAACTCACAGATGTGTTTTATATACTTCAGGGAATAATCTTTATTTGCTGGAAGAGTATTGATGTCCACGATTTGCTTGAATGGTGTTGCTGTTGTTGCTAGTGAAGTCGACCCACAAGCAGAAATCGCCCCATTCTGCCCAGAACTTGATTTTTTTGGAGCAATATGAGTCGTCCCCAACAAAGGAATGCTCTGCCTCTTCAAGAATAGCGCCCAGTTTATGAATAAACTCAGACCTTGGTAAATCTCTGCTTGTGTGAGTGAGAACTCGACACTCTAGTTCAGATATGTGCCCAGCTTCCAAGAGATGGCTAGGCAAGGGGAACCCATGTTTTTCCTTGGAGAAATCGGCCTTTAAACTCAGAACTTGTCCCACTGAAAGAAGAATTCGTCCCACAGAAAAGGAACAGGCCCTGCACTCAAATAAACTCGCCTCCTCAACAACTCGACCCTTACAGACCCAAACTCAGCTTCTACAATGAAAGACAACTGCCACAAGTGAGGAAAATATGCAATCTCATAAGGAAACTCTGCTGCTATGATGAACACTTTACCACAATGAAGAACAATAAAGAAATCTGGATGATCTCTTCTTCAAATGACTAGCTATGGTGGATATGTCACACCGCCGAAACCAATCTCTGAAAATCTCCCTTAGGTTTTTCATCCAAAGAGCTCACAAAGCCATAAAGAGCTCTCTCAAATGAAAATTAGAAAATGACAAGACAAGAATGAGGGAGGGCAGCCTCTTTTCCCCTTTTTATTCTTGCGTTGACTCTTTTGCGACCTTTCTTTACCTTTTAATAAGTTTAAGTGACTTTTCATATTCTCAATAGTCACTTAAGCGTCTTTTTCCACTTACTCAATGTCACCCTTTTAAAAATTAATTAATTCTCGCTCCCATGACATTAAGTAAATAATTAATTCCCTTTTTTGCTCCCTGACTATAGCCTACAGGAATTACTTAGGCTATTTCGTCAATGCCTAGAGGACTCATTTGGAAAGGGACATTACAATCCTTCCTTCCCGAGATTTCTTGTCCTCAAGCAACTACAAATTTGGATGTTGTAAGATCTGATCACTTTCCATGTGGCATCCTCTGCTGGTAAATCTCGCCATCTAATGAGGTATTCCCGAATCACCCTATTATGCAATCTCCTCTCACAGACCTCCAATACCTCCTCAAGAACCAGCACTAGCTGCCCCTCCTCATCCAAGGGAGGTAGCTCTAGTGAAGTAGTAATATGTTGCCCCATTATGGATTTTGCTTCCCTTCGGCAATTCCAGTTCATAAGCCACTTCGCCAACTATCCGAACCACCCTCTAGGGTCCATAAAAACATGGCTTAAGCTTCTCTGCGCCGCTCTTCTTTAGTAAATATTGTTTGTCTAGTTGTAGCCTCAAGAAAACCAAATCTCCAACCTCAAAAGTGTGCTCGACCCTGTGCCTGTCTACATATAGCTTCTGTTGATTATGGGTCGTTTGTAGATTGTCCTTGAGAGTCGTGAATATGTCATGGTTTTCTTGGATCCAATCCTTAGCTTTGGGAGCTCTGTTATCCCGAAATTCCAAGTCAACAAAGGACGGAGCATCATATCCATACAATGCTTGGAACAGTGTCATGCCTATGGACATGTGATGAGTGGTGTTGTAGCAATGTTCTCCCAGATGCAACCACTTCACTCGTGCTTTCTGTTGCCCAGACACATAGTTACGTAGATATCCCTCAAACAATTTGTTCACAATCTCAGTCTGGCCATCCGTCTGAGGGTGGTAACTAGTGCTGGGGGTCAACTCTGTGCCAGCCAATTGAAACAGTTCTTTTCAAAATGCACTAAGAAACATGTTGTCCCTGTCGCTGACAATAAACCTTGGTAACCCATGGAGTCTGAATATCTCTCTGAAGAACAACTTTGCCACCTGTGCTACCTTGTATTCAGAGGATATGGCAAAGAAGTGTACAAATTTGGTCAAACGATCGGCCATTACATATATACAATCTCTTCCTTGGCCCTTTGGTAGCTGTGTGATAAAGTCCGTGGATATGCTTTCCATTTCTTCTCTGGGATGGGCAACGATTGTAGTAGTCTTGTCGAATGGGTCTGTTCTGACTTGTTCTGCTGACAAGTCACACACTCTCTCACATGCTTGAGCACATAATCTTTGAGGCCCTTCCAAGTGAACCTCTCCCTGTGCTTCCTGTAGGTTTTGAAGAATCCCGGATGTCCTGCCAATGGTGTATTGTGCAGATTTTGGGACCAGATATATACAGTCTTTGTAGTAGATGATGTCACCCACCACTTTATACATGTCATCCAGTGCACTGTGGTCCATCACCTCACAAGCAAATTTGTTCTTGGAATATTCCAACAATAGATGGGACTTCCAATCAGTCGAGATTTCTACAAGTGAAAACATTTATGGTTTACTGGAGAGAGCATTTGCAACCACATTCTTCTTCTCCTTTACGTACTCAATGTCGAAATCATAGGCCTACAGTTTACTAACTCATTTCTGCTACCTTTCATTCAAGTCTTTATGCCCTAGAAAATGCCTCAAGTTGTTATGGTTTTTTTTAACCACAAATTTTCCACCTACCAAGTATTGTCTAAACTTCGCCAAAGCATGCATGATGGCGAGCATTTCCTTGCCATAGATGGAATAGAGTCTTTCCGACTCTCTGAACATTCTACTCATGTATGCTATCAGATGCCTCTGCTGCATTAGAACTGCTCTTATCCCTTCACCCATTGCATCACACTCAAACACAAAAGGCTGAGTGAAGTCAAGAACTGCCAAAACTGGGAAGGTGCTCGTCATTTCCTTCATTTGATCGAACGTCTTTTGAGCCTCTTCGGTCCACCTAAATGCCCCTTTCTTTTTTAGATCTATGAGTGGTGCAGCCAACTGTGAAAATCCCTTAACAAACCGCCTGTAGTAGCTGCAAATCCCGAAGAACCGCATAAGTGTGAATTATTTTTGGGCGGTGACCAATCCAGTATAGCCTGTCTATTTTCCATATGCACTTGTACTCCATGAGCATTGACCACGTGTCCCAAGTATAAGATTTGTGTCATGCCAAATTCACACTTCGACTCTTTGGCATACATGAGGGACAAATTCACACTTCAACTTTTTGTTCCTCCATAATGCTCAGGATCTCCTCCAAATGTGCTAAGTGTTCCTCCCATGTCTGCCTATATATCAGGAGATTATCAAAGAATACCAATAGAAACTTCCTCAGCTTCTTTTTGAAGATGTGATTCATGCACGACTAAAAAGTAGTCAATGCATTAGTCAGCCCAAATAACATGACCAAGAACTCGTAATGCCCATAATGGCATTAGAAAGCAGATTTTGGAATGTCCTGCTCTCTAAATCTGATCTAGTGGTACCCTGACCGAAGATCAATCTTCGAAAAATATATTGCCCCGTGCAACTCATCCAGTAGCTCATCTATTCTAGGAATTGGGTACTTGCTTTTAATTGTCTTCTTATTCAGTGCCCAGTAATTGATGCACATCTGCATCGTACCATCCTTCTTCACCAACACTACTGAAGAAACAAATGGACTCGAACTCGGCCTAATATGCCCCATCTCCAACATCTCCTTAATGGCCTTTTCGATCTCATCCTTGAATTTCTTAGGATGCTTGTAGGGAATGGTGAATTACTAGTTTGGCTCCCTCCTCCAACTCAATAGTGTGCTCGAATCCCCTGTCAAGTGGTCTCCCTAGAGGTATCTGCCCAAATACCCGGTCATGTTTACTCAGCAGTGATTGGATGTCCACATGATGTTGATGGCTGCTACCATAAGGCTTCTCAGTACTGACCAAACACTCTATTGCATAAGCGAATTCACCATGTCTGAATATTCCCTCCATCCTTTTAGCTGATACGATCCTGGGAGCATCATTCGACATGCCTCTCAAGACCACTTTCCTACCATTCCCTGCCTTAAACTCCAACTCCATGGCCTTGTAGTCAACCGTATGCCTCCCTATGGAAACAAGCCACTGGACCCCCAATATGACAATGGTATCCTAGAACTCAACTACACAAAAGTCATACATCACTCTATAGTTGCCCAATGTCAAACATAGTTGTGAGATCTTTTGTGTGCAAGGTATGACACGCCCGCCAGCCACTGCCACATCAAATCCCCCGAAGTCCATCATATGAATCCCTCTCCTAGCCACCCAAGCTGAGTCAATGAAGTTGTGGGTTTCCCCATCATCGATCAATACGATGACCCACTAACCCTGTACAACACCCTCGATCTTGAAGGTGTGAAATTCGGGGACACTTGCTATAGTGGTGATAGCTCCACTCTTGGCCTCTTCTTGCGGTTGCTCCCCAGCGGATCTGTCTTGCTCACAATTCTATGCCTGCTCTGCTTCCTCCTCATCCTCACTTTCTGAGAGGACCTCTATAATGTGCCTTGCCCTTACCCATACACATGTTCCCAGGCTCCCGAGGGTCTTTGCAGTTGAAGCAAAGCTTCTTTCTCCTCAACTCGTTACGAGTTGTCTCATCCATCTTCTCCTTTCCCGTTCCTTTTTTCTGAAAGGGCTTCTTATCTTTGTTCTTTTGAGGAATGAACAGTATGGAGAAATTTTTTGTCTTGGGAACCGCATCCTCCATGTCCCATGTCCGGATGATGGCATCCTCCAGTGTCTCTAGTTTGAAAGCTTTCACACAACCATGGAGTGGCTTAGAGAAACCTTCTTAAACAGCATCACCAATCTCTGCACAAATATATCTGCCACTGTGATGACAAGCTTCTGAAATTCGGTGATGTATGCATCTGGTGTCCCAACCTGTTTGAGTTGTGCCAGCTCCCTGAAGTGTATCTTCGAATCCTTCTTGTCAAACCTCTCCATCAACTTTTCTGTGAAGTCCAAGTAAGAGGTGATGTTGGGACGTCCCAGAGTGACCAATCCATGGAACCACCACTCATGGGCCTCTCCATCCAAATGCAAGGTAGCGAATTTAATCACCTCGTCCTCAGTCATGGTATTAAGTTGGAAGTATGTATCCAACTTTTGAACCCATGCTCGAGCTATGGATTTGCTCGACCCATCAAAAGATGGAATGGTGAGCTTCCCAACCTTCCTCCTGAGATCACTGTTCTGCAGACCCCTATTAACTTCCCTTGGCATGTTCCTGTACTTGATATTGCAGTAGTCCTGTAGTGACATGGCTGCCTAGAAATCCTCACCCATAGCCTGGTACTCCCTCCAATAATCATCAAAGGTCTCGCCTTGACCTTACTATCCTTGATTCCCTGCCTGTTGGTTCCCTGTGAACTAAGGCAAAAGAGGTCTAGGGACTATCCTACCTGTTGTTATAGTACCCACCTATTCTGGGATGTAATTTTTATTGCCCTTTGCATGGTTTCCATTATTCCCAAAGATACCCCCTGCACCATTATTGCCCCTATTATGACCATTAGTGCCCCATGTTGACACTCAAAACTTAAATGGGCTGCAGCAAATCAATCCCGAGGCAACCTCAAACCACTTTGGATTGGAAGGCTGCCCTCCCCCAACCCGAGAGGGATCTCTCGAAAATGTCACAAAATAAATTGAAATAAGCGTGAAATGGTGGGCAGATTTATGGGTAAAAGATGGTCTTGGATTTTTGGAGTTTGGGTGTTAAACCAGGGAAATGATCCATTGGGCATGGAGTCAAATGAAAACCGAAGAAAAGAGACAATAGCAGAGATCAAATAACTTACGGAAAGTGAGGCAAAGTAAGTCTATCTTTCAGCGTTTTGATTAATCATGATGCGGTAGCGGAAAGAAAAAGGAAAGGCCGACGTAGCAAAGGATATATGCAGAGTTCTGAAAATGCAGATTGGTCTTACACAGCTGATAGCTGGTGCAGAAAAAAGGCAATAAACAATTGCAGAAAACCCAAATTCTTTCGTTATAGTAGTGGTCGTACTAAAGTATAACGAAGCACATCGGTTAGAAGAAAACAAATTGTAATGCAATCGTGATGGATCAAGGAAGACATAAAGATATGGTAAAGACAACATCAACTGCGAGTAAGGAACACATAAATGCAGTCCAAACAGATTTAACACAGCCGAAAGAAAAGGAAAACATGCTGAAAGAAATTAACCGTGATGAATCTCACAGTCTCAAGCAAAAATCGTCTTTATTACTCCAATCTGGTTTACAAGAAACTCAGTCATTACAATGAAACTCTCTTAAAAGAGGTTTTTCTCCCAGTCCTGCGCTCATGCGCCCCCCTCTTCCATGTTACATACATCAATCTTTTAAGAAAAAAAAATGAGACTCTAGGCGTTCCAGGAATCTGAAACGGTTCGCCTTCTCTGAAAATTTCGACTGCCAAGTGTTCTGTCGTATGCTCTGCAGGCTACTCGAACCGCTACCAATGGCTTTGACAAGTGGAAAGGTTCTAATGCCGGTATCATTTTACAGTTTAAACTGCCAGACTTGCAGTCTCGGCTTCTACTGTCTCTTTGAATCCTAGAAATAGCAAGACTCAAAACCCCCGTCAACCTCCATAGAACTTGAATCCTTTGGAGGAGAGTATTTTTCCAAATCTACAATTTTGCCCGCTACCATGTAAATGATGAAGCGTTCTTCTAAATCATCCCTCGCTAGACATCTAGCTTTAACAGATGAATGAACATAATCCTTTCCAGGAGTTAGCACATTGGTCGGCACCCTTATCTTGTAAAAATCGTCCTCCCTCAGCAGCCCTTCAAATACTTTCTGCTCACTTTCAGTTAGAGAATTTCTCGTAAGCCGAAGTTTGGTTAGGGTCTGGCCGCCATGAGGAGATGGCTTCAACCGCGCGGTTAAATATCCAGCAGGGGAGAAATCTGAGTAGCCGAAAGCATGCTCCAGGGAAATGTTAAGCTTGGAGTCGGAAACAGTAGAGAAGACATCAGAGTGGCCTGCCGTGCTACTTCTCGGGAATTTTGGAGGGCGAGCGATGTCTGATTCGGCCTATCTGCCGCCCACAAGTCCCCATTCCTCGTCATCTTGGAGCTCGTCCGAGCGGAATGCAGATGAATTGGAGATTATTGCAAGGAATATGGAAACGATGAGAAGAAGTTCCTTGGACGAACCCATTTCTTCTCTAGGTTCACAAGAATGAAAGCAGCAGAATGACGTCTTTAGAAATGATGTGCCTCCTTTCCATGGACAATGTAATTCACATCTCTTCAAAATAACTCATTTGCTTTTACGACATTCAATACAAATGAAGCCCATTGTTCTCGATGATTTAACGTTCAAAATTTCTTCAGCATCCTCGTATCCTTCCTCAGTTAACAAGACTGCCTTCTGTTTTGGGTCAGTTATTACTTTCAGAGATATACCTGCAACCACTCGGGCATCTCTGGACGAACTAGGGTTTTCTCCTTCTTTAACAACGGAAGGTAAGGTACATTATCATACAACATTTTAGGCACTTCTGTACTCAATAAAAATAGCGAAATACTGTACTAGACAGCGACTGCATAACGGCCACTTGTACAGTCAAGTCTGCCGCTGAATCCATGAATATAGTATCTGTAACGCTCTGCCCTTCACTACCAGGCAACCATGCAGCTACGAGCACGTCCACCCTGTCAAAATAGGGTTCCACCACCAACGGTCTCCCCCGAAAGATTGGCCGAATTGTCAGTCTGAAGGAGAGACGTTATACGAAACAACTGTCTCGAGAGTTCCAATCAGTGATTCTTACACGCAATCATCTTTCCAGACTGGCTGTCTTGGAGTCTCCGCAATCATCTCCGACTTGGCTTGGCCTCGGACTCGCCCTCTACCCCTTGGATCTGAGATTGGAATATTAGGGCCACTGGAAATACAAGAAACTGAGGAATAGTGGTATTACATTCCTCATTCATCATGTTGGCTATGAATAGCGAACAAGGGTTGCACTTGCACTTGAGCTTAACCAAACCCACACGATAATTTTAGTCGCTGTAACTTTTCCGGTAGTTCTATATTCAAAGGCCGTTTTACATCAGTGCCTAGTAAATTCAGGTATTTTGAAGACCTTTGATTTGTGATTCCCGTCGGCAGGTATACCAATTTAGAACAGCCTTTGAAATCGACGTACTCAAGCGCCAATATTTCTCCCAAAATATCTAATGGGATGGAGAGATTGATGCAGTCTCGCAATGCTAGATATTGGAAATGCATTAATTCAGAGAAGGAATTGGGCATTTCGGTCAGATTACTGCAGCCAGATAGATCTAAATGTCTTAAGCCTTTGAGTTTCCGAAAAGCAATTGGGAGTGAATGTAGAGATGTGATGTTTTTCAACACTATCTTACTCGGGACTTTTATGCTCGTTCCTATCCATTCCAGAAAACAGAAAAAATAAGATGCCGTGAAGCCTTCCTGGGCGCTAGCTGAGATTATCTCAGAGTTGTGTAAGATCAAGGCTGCTATTGGAGGTACTCGTCCCTGACTTAACCGTTCGGGGCATCAGACTTAACCGTTGACTAGGATTCGTTGCCTTTACGTCAATATCCAACACACTCAAGTTCCGAGGAGGCATATTAAATTGTTGGAATAACTTCTCCAAGTCACCATGACCATTAAGTTCCAAAACTCTTAAGTTTCTCAGTGAAATTGTATCAGGAAAATAGATGGAGAGGAAATTGCGCATGCGAAGCCACACCAAATCTCCCAACAGATGCCACAAAGACAAATCTATGGGAACATCAACCACGAAGAGGCGTACACCCACACCCTTAATGTAATTTGTGCAATCGGGCAGATTCTGACCTTTTGGAATCCGAATCCCTCGTATCAAACAGGAATCTGCTCCGCCTTGCAGCTTCAACATCAATTCCTCTATATCATTTGAGTGACTTACGCGGTGGGAGCACACCATACTCTTCTCTGGCGATATGTCTCGCCAAGTGCCTAACATGGTCATGCATTGTAATTTTATTTATCTTTGGTAGGTAGAGATAATCGTAGTGATCATTTGAATCGTGCCTTGTCATTTGCAGGGAGAGATTACTACGAATGAATCCATCAATCTGAATAGGTTCTTCTGTTCGGCATTTAATTTCATCATCGGATTGCACGTCATCATGAAACTCGATAAGGCATTTTGACGGAGATTTTCGAGGCAGTCACAGACGTCTTTGTAACCTAATCCCTCTGTTGTACGTATCCTGATTCCGATGCCACGTCCACAGGGCATATGTTTCATTCTTTGTATCACTGGAGCAATTTGACCAATCAATCGATCAACAATGAGCAATTCACAAGTTTCCGTCTGTGGATAATTTGGTATTGTTGATTTGTATATGTCAAAGCGATCCCACAGTTCTGCTGCAAGTTTGGTAGAAACCAACTCACGGAACGTCGTTGGCATTGTTGTATCTTTAGCTGATTAGGGGGCACAATATCTGACTGTTGGGAATTTCTTCATAGACGCAAAAACAGTGGCAAGTCGGCAGGCCATGGTGTCAATGCAAACTTATAATCTTGAGTTTTATCACTTCTGCTCTGCAAATAGTTGCTCAAGTGCCCTCTCATTATCTGCAGAAAAACCCTGAGTATCAATAGCTAGGTGCTCCAAATTCATCTCTCTCAAAGCAGATATTCTGGATAATAAACTTGTATCCTTTTTGATGAGTAGGAGTAAGTCTCTTGAAATAGGTGAACTGAAGAACACATATGCCTTTTTGTATAACGGAGACCTTCCTGTCATGTCGGAAATGAACCTAGAAACATCAGATTTTTGTTATTACACCTGTTGAGGGAATTCACATACAAACACAGGTCGAGTATGAGCTGCTCTGGAAATCTTTTTTGTTTCCTTCAGTGAAGGGGTTCTTGGGCAGCACAGTCAAATTTAATATCTGTTACAACACCCCCATTACCATTGTTACCCCCATGGTTCTAGTTGGCTTGGATGGTGGCAATCAACTGAGTCAAGAGTCCTGCTAACTGTTGCTGCCCAGTCGCTAGCCCCTCTAAGATTTGCAAGGCTCTATTCTCATTTTCATCCCCCATGTCTCCCTTTGGTTCTACCTCCGGTTGGTTCTCTTCTACTATCTCTTCTTGGTGAAAAATATTTTTTGCCCCTCGCTGCCTCCTACTTCTCTAGGTGATGTACCCTTCTCCCTCTTCATGACTCATGAAAATTAAAATTCCCTCAGGCTGGCAGGACTGAGGCTCTGATACCACATTAATGAACCTATATACTGCTGTTATGATTTTTTTTACTGCTGTAGCAATTTTATGAGTTTTCCATTTGTTGACTTTCGCCAAACACTTAGGCTGTAGGTGTTTCTCGCTGCCAAAAGCCCCAAACTCTCTGTTGTGGTATTTGTTTGATCTTATGAAGTGTTATTAGTGGGTTTAGATGGTTTTAATACACCTATTTAATGGCTTGAACACAGCAAAGAGATATATAGCAAGTACAGAAAGAAATCCACAATACTCAGAGCTGATATAATCAAGAAACACAGCAGAAATACTTTATTTCATTTCCAGCATACAAGGAAATTTATTACACAGAGATAACTCACAGATGTGTTTGATATACTTCAGGGAATAATCTTTATTTGATGGAAGAGTATTGTTGTCCACGATTTGCTTGAATGGTGTTGCTGTTGCTGCTAGTGAAGTCGACCCACAAGGAGGAATCGCCCCATTCTGCCCACAACTCGATTTTTTGGGGCAATATGAGTCGTCCCCAACAAAGGAATGGTCTCCCTCTTCAAGAATAGCGCCTAGTTTATGAATAAACTCAGACCTGGGTAAATCTCTACTTGTGTGAGTAAGAACTCGACCCTCTAGTTCAGATATGCGCCCAGCTTGCAAGAGATGGCTAGGCAAGAGGAACCCACGTTTTTCCTTGGAGAAATCAGCCTCTAAATTCAGAACTCGTCCCACTGAAAGAAAAATTCATCCCACAGAAAAGGAACGGGCCCAGCACTCATATAAACTCGCCTCAACAACTCGACCCTTACAAACCCAAACTCAGCTTCTCCAATGAAAGACAACCGCCAGAAGGGAGATAGTTGGCAAAAGATAAAAGCCTACTCATGAACCTTCCAGATGTTCGCCCTAAGAGGTCTTGAGAGCAATGAAACCAGTGTTGCCAGAAGCGGGAGCGTCGGAAGCATCATTTTCCAAAAATCCTCGGAAGCGAAGCGTCCGAGAAGCGTCTTTTATATATATATAATTTTTTATATATATTGCATTTATATTCAAAAAAATATGTAGAAAGACAAATTAGCTGAAGAATATATGAAAACATGCATATTTGTACATCAATATAGATAGAAATGGCATCCATACTACATAATTCATCAATGATTAATCATTCGAGCATCAACCATCTAGATTCTAGATTCTAGCAATTACTAGATTCTAGATTCTAGAGTCCCCTGTGTCATAATCATCAAGATTGGCATCACTACCATTGCTCTCTCCTTCATCCTCCTCCTCCTCCCCTATATCCAATGCAATCCGTGCATTTGTTGATGTAGAGGATGACCCCTCAAGAGGATCACCATCATCAAAAGTGACCGACTCTAGCACTAGTTCATTAAGATCCAAGTTGGCTAATGCCAACTCAAAACTGTTGTTCAAACCCATATCATCAAGAAACACATCCCACATGTTTGTCTTTCCCTTCAACCACTCTTTTCTCTGCATGTATATAAGACGGAGGTTGGTGTGCACATACACCACTAAGTCACCTGACACGACGACAAAGAGAAGAGTTTATACTTGAGTGAAGGGTACATTTTTACTGGGGTGGTCACAAAAGAGTTCAACAATCAATACCACCAACATCGAGGTACATAAAGGGCTTGGTTCTCTTGATTAAATGTCAGTTCCATACCCTCATACATGATAGAATCCAGTGGAAACATTGCAATCTTGCTATTCTTGAAATCTTGAAACTGTTAAGACTGCTGAATTTTGAATGGGACCTAAAATTCTACTTTCTCCATATGAAGTCCAATGAGGTTGGAACCACTCTCAAACATCTTGAAACAATTAATGGTAATGTTAAAAATTTAAGTAAAAGGATGAAAATGAACGATAAAGGAGAATGTCACTTTTACTTTAAGATAAATTTAACATTACCATTAATTACTAGGGTGGGTGAAATGGAGGGGGTGAGGACCTCTTTAAATAGCACGAGTAAGGCAAAATAACCCTCAATTGCACACCAAAACACCTCATTCCCCCTTGGAAGCGCGCGGGCCTTCCTCGGAAGCGCATGTGAAGCACACTTCAGAGGGGGATGCTTCGAAAATGGCAGGAAGTGTGCTCAAGAGCCCCGAAGTGCGCTTCCTAAATTTTGAAGTGCGCTTCAGCCCGAGCTTCCTGGACGCACCCGCCCGGATCGAGGGGGGGGGGGGGGAAGCTTCTGGTAACACTGAATGAAACGCTTCTCCTAAAAAATCGAAGACCTGCAAAAGAAAATTAACATTATATAAATGTCCCCACTTGTTGAGGTGTGTAGACTTATGCGGTGTCTCTTTCTTTCATTGTATATGGCAGTCTGTTTACCTCTAGCTTCAAGTGGCCTTCTGGTACTACCCCCCAAGCTAATCGATTCACCAATAGGGAGTACCCAAGGTTTTGGATTTATAATTAATTAATGGCATTAAATGGGTTTGGAAAAAAGATGCATTGAAAACGAAGGTGCAGCGCACCCTCTTCAAAGGCACCCATAAATGAGACACTACAGCCCCTTGTATGCCATGAACCCCATGCCCAAAAGTCTTCCCTTCATCTATGACACCTCATCCACATGACTTAGAAGGAGGCCCCCTCGGGAAACACCCCTAAACTTGAGGTACGATTCACGCAGTAGGTCGTTTTGTCAACCCTCCCATACCTAAACTTGGCAAATTGCATAGGTTCTTCGAGCATTGGTTTATTTTGATGAGGTAGTTTGGATGTACGTGCTTAGATGGCTCTTTTGCTGATTTGATTTACTCATCATGATGCTTTGACTTGAGATCCTTGGAGGGCGTATCCATTTGTTTTTGCAGGACCCAGTTGGTGGACAGTTTTGGAGGAACGAGCCTAGCTTGGGCTTCCATGGGGCTTGAAGCCCATAGGTTGGATGCCAAGGGCCCACATGTCGGATCACAAAGACATGCCTTTGGAGGTTAAGAGGACATCATGGACCTAACCTAGCCCCTACCACCGAAACGTATTTCCTAAGAAGGCCAAAACGTCACTCTTGAGGGCTTGACGTCAAGGTAGGGCTAGGGTTTCGTGGTGGTTGAGGACACTTTGCACGTTTTGAAGGAAGGAAACCATGGATCATGGAGAAGAGGATTAGACCGAGGACATGTGGCCTTTGGAGGCCTAGCTCACCATCTCCTTCTCCAACGACTTGCAAAAAGTGCCAAAACGTCACCCTAGAAGGGTGACGTCTTACTTAGGGTTTTACTTATGTGCAAGTTATGAGTTAAAAAGTATTATTTTGTGTAAAGGGGAAAGATTAGGGTTGTTGACCCATTATCTTGTGGTTTACCCTAAATTATGTGGACAAACTATGTTTAGATTCTAGAACATTTTGTATAAATAGAGATCATTTGTATCTCATTTATATATAACTCTCCCATTGTGGGAAGTACTTGGCTGAAATTCTCACTATACTTGAGGATTCTTGGTGTGTATCTCTCTTTTTGGTGCATCTCTTAATGAATGGATGAGCTAAGGTGGTGTGCACCTCTTGGAGACTTGCTTTCTTGCTATTGGATGGTAATTTGCTTGGTGAACTAGGGTTTGATCTCTCTCTTTCTTGGAATTGGTAAGGAAAAATCTACATTTGTTAGTTATTTATTGCTCTTTATTGGTTATTGTTGATTGAAACCCTAGGAGGAGTATGTTGGATACACCCTGTTGCCATCCTTATACACACTTGCAAACGTGAGCTAAGTCCTGCTCACTTAGTGTGTCCTTGGAGGCACAATGCCTAGGTTCAAAGCCCACACTGTCACTTTGACTTGAACCTCTTCCATCTAAGCTTACTCCTAGGGAAACCAAGGGGGTAGACCCTAGTTACTATGTGAAATTAGAGATTATGTTCTAGGAGTTGCTTTCAATTATTTAAAAGGTTTGGGGGAAAGATCTAGCTTATATGCAAAGGCAGCAATGCAATGTTCAACAAATTAAATGAGAAGCAAGCCTTTTCCTAGGACAACTAAGACTAGTGCCTAAGATTGGGCAAGGGGTCAACTAGAGTTTTAGGGAGATTGATTACACAAGATTACAAAGATTACCAACTACTCCACAACAAGATTAGATACAAATATAACAACTAGATACAAAATTACAACAAAGAATATCTAAGAGTTACACTAAACACAAGATACAATAGATACAAAGATACAAATACTAACCCAACTACTTGATTGTGCAAGAAATGAAGATACTCAAATGGAAAGCAATTACCAACACATCAACCCTAGCATGCTCAACAATAGAGTGTCTCCAAAGGATGCACAACTCTATTGTGACTGCTTTCAATGGCAACACAAATTACACAAAACCCAACAATGAAGTGCCTCCAAAGGATGTGCAACTTCAAGGAGGGCCAAACCAAAATATCAACACACAACTTAACTGAAAATGGAATGGTTGAAAAGAAGCCTCCAAGGGCGCAACTATGACCACTTAATAAATTATCTACAACATTTAAATAACTTGCATAAAAAGTAAATGAGAATTGAGAGCTTGCAAGATTCAAACGTAAACCATAAGATGTGAATGCCAAGTAAATGCCCCAATGGTTAAGGTGGATTAAAGATTGTTAAAATTATTAAGTGAAGGTTGAATCCTAACTAAGTGCCAACCCCAAGACTCCCCCCGCTAGTACCAAGTAGTTGTTGGGTGCTCAAGAAGTAAGGCAACAAGGCCTACCCTAGCTCCACAGGTCAACCCAAGGACAGAAGTACTCCCGGAAAGGATGTTGAGTGCCACGAGATCGTCCCCGACCTATCACCTTTCGTTGCTTCCTTTCAATCCTCGTTTAAGTGGCAAAGTTGGGTCAGTAATGAGTGCCCTATTAAGTCTAGTTAATTTTAGGCCTATGAACTAAGGAGAGATTAAGTTAATGCGGTGTTGGGCAAGATGTTGCTTGTCAAAATTGAGGTGCTTGAACCAAAACCAAAATTGAAAAGCTTGCAATAGTGAAAGTTATTAAACAAAAGATAAAGCTTGAAATGGCCTAAAAGAACTTGACAACTTGAAATACAAATTGTCTTAAACCATTCACCACATGCCCATGATATTTGCAATAAGATAAGAGCTTGTGAAATATTATGAACTAAGACAAGTACTTAAAAAATAAAGCTTGCAAATGAAAGAGATTAAAGCATAAGTTAGATCACTATGCCTCCATGGGCCTAAACTAGCATTAGTGTGTTTTACTTCTCCTTCTAGTTAATTTCTTAAACCATTAAGCACATTAGAAGTAAAATATTAAACTAGCCATAGGATTTTGGGGGTTGGCTTAGCCAAGCTCACTCCAAGGTGTAGGCAACAAATAAAATTTAAATGCTTTGAAAAGGAAAACTGAAATAACAAACCACTTACAATGGCACAAGGTGGAGGCAAGCCTTCCTATTTTGTGCCAAAGAAGGTTGGAAAAGAATGAAATGCAATGCTAAAACAACCTAGCCAAACAACCTTGTCCTAATGACAAGTGGGGCAAACAATCAAAAGAAGATTGCAGAAAATTAAAATGACTACCTAGCCTTACGATTTTGGGGGTTGGCTAAACCAAGCTCACACCAAGATGTAGGCACTAAATTAGATTACAATTTACAGAAAAATATTAACAAGAATGCAAGCCTCAAGGGACTCCCTAGGGCTTGCTACAATGCTAGAAAGATGAGGGAAGAGTTGGGTGTTGTTACCCAACCAAGAGAGGTCTTACTTGTATGTTTTAAGACCAAATTTTCGCAGCACTTTCCCTTGTACTGCCGAGAATCTGCAAAAAACAGCAAGCTATTGCTTGTTGGAAATGCTGCAAAACACACAAAAATGTCAAAGAAAATTTATGTTTTTACACAGAAATTTTCTGCATAAAAATTTCGGCAAGTAATATATTTGAAATGACCTATTCTAGAGTGTTAGCAAAGCCAAATTTCTGAATATGAATGAACAGAAAATGAGAGTAAGAAAGAGAGGAGTTTCAAGTGGGTTATGAAGGCAAGCTTCTAGCTTGAAACTAGCCTTGCAAACCCTTGAGACAACCTGCAACTTGTGAAATAAACCGTGAGATAAGAGCAAAGACGAGTAAGATAGATGAATACAACAAACTAATTTGAAATATCCACTACTCTATTCATATAGGTTCTACAACAACACTATTGAAAAACCTACCCAAGCAAACTTGGGACATCTACTCAATGTATCAAGAAAATTTCAACAAAAAACAATGTCACCTCCAATCCAAATGCACCAAGACTAATCTTTGATACACCAATGTCCTCCTAAGCACTTTCTTATTACCAAGTAGGAAGTTGCAGCAACTAATTGCTACAAGTTCCTCTCCAAAAGTGAGAGCAAGAATGAATGAAGCAAGATGGGAGAGATGAGAGGTGTGGGGAGAAAATTTGGTAGCATAACAATAGCTCAAGAAATGGTGAAGAGAAGAGTGAGAGAGGGCCTTCATTTATACTTGGAAAGCCAAAGTGACCCCTCTTGGATGAAAGCCAAGTGTCAAAACCCAAGCCAAATTGATCATCTCAAGGAGGGGGGCGCAACTCTAGGGTTAGAGGCATGGATTGATGAGGTGGATTGAGGTGGAGGTTGTGGGCCATGGCAAATGGATGATGTGGGTGTTAGAATATAATGGATGTGCTCGTTTTACCATTGACAATATCTCTATTGTCACCCAACCATAGGTCGAAGCCACCCTCCGAGCACCTTAACCTTGACAGAGAATCACTCCAGAAGCAAACCCTAGGCTAGATAGCCAAACAAAGGGTAGCGCACCTTTCCCCAAGGATAGCGCACCAACAAGAGCTGATCAGATAGTCCAAACCCTAGCCAAGAGATATTCCAAACCAAAACGTAACTGCTAGTTGCACCGGCAACTCTCCTCAAACCTGCGCACAAAACTGGGCACTGCAGTGCGCACAAGTGTCGCTGTGCAATTCTGAAACTACCTGCCAAAATAAAGACTAGCCTCCTGTATTTATAGTAATTCTGGCTAACTACCTGGGCCGACTTCTCATTCTGGGTATCTGTCTATTCAGTAAATTATTATTTCTTCTGGCCAACTTCTTCTCTTGGAGGCTAATAACCTAATACAATTTATCCTCTTGAGTCGACATGTCTTCTAGGGTTATTAGCCAACTCATTAGGGTTTCTTCTTGTTTCCCGGAATATTCTATTCTCATCAGATTTACACGTGGAGGTAAATACCTCCCACAGCTACCATAATATCAACACTCCCTCCTAGCTAGGGAGGTATTACAGGTAATGGTCTTGAGCACAAAACATACCATTCACCTGGTAGCATCAACATAGTCATCTAGACTATCTCATGACTAGATCATGAGCATCATCATCAC
>ML782225.1:1241553-1264420 GCA_009831015.1 Picea engelmannii | reverse complement strand
CAGATTGCATTGGATATAGGGGAGGAGGATGGAGGAGAGAGCAGTGGTAGTGATGCCAATCTTGATGATTATGACATGGAGGACTACTGACAGTCACGACTCATGAGCTATGAGATTCTTCCATCTACGGTTCTAGTATCTACTCTATGGTTATTTTGTATTTTTCATTGGCATTCCCACCTATAGTATCAGTGACTCTAACTTAGTATGTTATTTGATGTTGTAGAGGCCATTTAGAGCCTCATTGATTATGTATTTATGTTCCGATCTCTAGATATGTATTGCAATTGGTGTCGTTTTGATATATTCATGAGCATACTTTGGATATGTTGTCTCTAATTGTCTCTAATGCTTTGGAAACATGATTTAAAATCTTAAAAAAATATTTTTTTCGTTAAAATTTAAATATTTTATGTATTTTTTAAAAACCCGGTTCATTGAAACCGGTTCCGGTTCCGGTTCAGGTTGGACCCTCGACCGGTTCCGGTACCGGTTTCGGTTTTTAAAACTATGGGTAGATCACACAACTAGTATTATTGTTGATCTATATATGTGGGTTTGCTAATAGGGTACAAGTATTTTATTTTGTTAGCATATTCAGCCATATTATCTACTTGTATGCATCACATCTTGTTGAAGTTTTGCAGGTTTACTTCTAGGGTTTTGTTGGGATAGCCTCAAGGAAGAGTCTTCCCTCAAAGCTTACTAAAACTCCTTCTTTTCTCATTCCTTTCTTGCTGTCCATTTCATATAATATTTCAGCTAGCTTAACATCATAGATTGGTCATCTAAAATACACTTTTTCCATAAAATTTCTATGTGAAAAATTTATTCCCTAAAACAGAAATTTTTCTTCATCTTTATTGTTGTGTGTAGTTTTTCCAGCAAGCCTAGATTGTTGGTTTTTGCAGGTTCTTATCAGGTTGAGGGGGTTATGTTGCCCAAAATCAGCCACACAACACTCCAAGACCCTTCTCTTCAAGTGGGTAACGAATCTCAACCTTTCTCTTCACTTTTCTAAGCTTCCAGTACACATTTCTTTCATTTTTTGCTAGCTCATAGCTTGGGAGGAGAATTGGTACAGCCTACCTCCCACGTGTGAGCTTAGGGTTAGATATATTTTCAAGTTTTCCTTTCTAAAATCATCTTCAAAGGCTAGGACGTGGGGTTAGTAAGTATTTTGTTAATAGTGTTGTTGTTTTCTTTCTTCTCAACCCCTTTGGCACAATAAAGGTAGGCTTGCCTCCACCTTGTGCCATTGAGTGGTTTGTTTATTGCCTCTCTGTCTCTCTCCAAGTTATTTTTAATCTTAATCATTGCCTACACCTTGGGAGAGACATCCCCAAAATCGTAAGGCTAGGGTAACAATGTGTTAAGGGTTCTTTCATGCTTTAATGGTTAAAATCATCTAGATCTAGATCTCATTCACACATTAAAGTTTAGCCTAAGCCCTTGGGGCATAATCTACTTGCATGTTCTAAGCTATCTCAAGTTCCTTTTTATTTCATATGCTCTAATCCAACACATACATGGTTTAATGTAATGGTGGTAGGTTAAGAGGTAATCTTTTCATTGTGCAAATAACTCATCCTTAAGGCCATTTGCCATCACTTAAGTTTAAAGTATTGTTGGACATGTTGATAGTGTAGACACACATCTAAATTTTCAGCTTTCTTTTGCACACTTAACACTCTATCGTAATGCTATAACAATCAATGTTTAAGTGGTGATAAGCTTTAAATGTTTCTTTCTTTCTTTGGCAAGTTGTTCTTGCCCTTGTTCATTAGCATTTTTTTACAAGCTTTTCATGTTATGATCTAACAAGTGGTGATACAATAACTCTTTATTTCAGCTCTCTCTCTTACATGCTTTACATGTGTTAATGTGCTTAATTTTCATGCTTAATAACACATCTTTTAAGCTCATAAAAGTTTCGGTTTTGGCATAAAATCATCATTTTAAGGCAACTAAAAGTCATCAAAATTATCTCTAATACATCTAAAAACCTAACCAATTGATCTATAAACTTAATAGACTTAATAGGGTACCTAAAACCACCATCTTCGCCATCTAAAACGGGGATTGAGGAAGGCAACAGAAGGTGCTAGGCCGAGGACGGTCTCACGGCACGCGGCGTCCTTTCCGGGAGTACTCGGTTCATTAGGGTTGACCTGTGAAGCTAGGGTAGGCCTCGTTGCCTCACTTCTTGAGCATCCAGCAGCCATTTGGTAATTGGGGGAGGAGGTTTTTGGTCAAACACTTAGTTAGGGTAATTAAAATCTTTCAAATCTTAAAACCCTTAACTCACTAAGAAATTAATAACCTTGGTTCAAATTGGCATATTTTAAGGTTAAACACTTGCAAGTATAATCTCCCAATCTCATCTACAAGTGATGCTTTGTGGGTAATCAACTAAATGTTTTAACTCTTGTGGAACACTTTGTTTAAAGCTTTCAGATCTTCTAAGTGTCCTTGTGGATTTTGAGTATTGATGTTGCCATTGTGGAGCGGTCCAATAGAGTAAGTGATATTGGGGCATGCTTAGGCTTAATGTGTCGATGATGTTCATGTCTTGATTGTATCTAACTTCCTGCACATTTAAGCAAGCGTGGTTAGCTTGTTATATTGTAACATTGTATATCTAGCATTCTTTATTTGTAAGTATCTAACCTTGTTGTAGCATAAGTGTATCTTTGTAATCTTTGTAAATCTTTGTAATTAAACACCCTTTAATATTAGTTGACCCCTTGCCCAACCTTAGGCACTAGTCTTGGTTGACCTAGGGAAAGGCTTGCTTGACATAAGAACTCTTGCATCTTTCACTGTTGCCTTTGCATCATAGGTTAGACTCCCCCTAAACCTTAACTAATTAAAATCAACTCCTAGAACTTCAAGTTTAATCTCATCTAGAAACTAGGGTCTACCCCCCTTGGCTTCCCTAGGAGTAAGCCTAGACGGAAGAGGTTCAAGTCAAAGTGACAGTGTGGGCTTTGAACCTAGGCATTGTGCCTCCAAAGACACACTAAGTGAGCAGGACTTAGCTCATGTTCGCATGTGTGTATAAGGACAGCAACAAGATGAAATTGTGCAGAAATAGATGTATACGGTCGTGACGAAAGTGAAGATGAAGCCCCTACTGTTGTACCTGGAGTCCTGGACATGGGGACCATGGAAGTGGATGGGGATGGCATCTCAACAAGATCATCATCATCCAAAAGAGCATTCTCCAATTGCTCTAAAAGAAATACTCCATCCTCCAAATTATCCTCCTCTGGATTGTTGTCCCAAGGCTTCAAATTTTTATCCATCTTCGCCTCCTCACAATAATGGGACAACAATCGCAAGTTGTCATGAACCTAAACCAAGCTCTCTGACCGATTTACATTCAACTTGTTTTTTTTGACGCTATGGATAAAACTGTAGGTGCTCAAACACCTTTCTACAGAATAAGTGTTCACCACCTGTGAAAGCACCCATGTTGCCAAACATTGCAGCTTTGGGGCAACACTGTCATGCATGTTCCACCACTCGAGAGAATTCAAATTCCCTCAATCTCTAATTGCAAGGTTCATCCCAAAGGCACCATGGCTAAGGATGTACTGCCTCAATTGTCTATGTATGGTGTCACACTCCTCCTCGTCTGGTACCATTTTTTCTAATGTTGTCATATAACCATTTTGAACATAGATGAAAGAATGAGGAGAATGGAGGGGGAATAGCTCCAATATTCTCCTCATTTATTTTCCCTAAACCCTAAACCTAGGGTAAGACCCACCCTTTTCCTAAATTATAAAAAAATGTGACTTTTTTTGCTTATGCGTCGAAGCGTCTGAGTCCCTCAGCAAAGCACGCGCTCCAGAATTTTTGAAGCGCCTCCCAAAGTGTGGCACTTCCGAATTGGCAGGGAGTGACCTTAAGAAGACCAAGGCGCACTTCCAAAATTTTGAAGCGTGCTCCGAGGCAAGCTTCCTAGGCGCTCGCGCTCAGAACGGGCTTTCGGGTACCGGAGCGGGGGGGCACTTCTGGTAACTATGGTTTAAACACTGGAATATTGTCTACTATTCATAAGCTTTCGTTTGCTATCATTTGTTGGTGATTTTGATGGTAATTTATTGCAGATGTTATTATTTTTTCATTGCTGATATAATCTTCAGTCTGCTACAATTTTGGGACAACAAGCTTTCTTGTTGTTTTCCCTAGTGTTCTGAGGCTACTTTACATGATATTGGATCTTGGGATAGCTTTTCTAACATTGGTTTTGCAGGTACTTTTCAAGCTCGGCTCATATCTTTTCCCAAGGCATTCCTTTTTCAAGCCCTAGACCTCTTCATCTAGTGACCAAAATAGGGATCTTCAAAAACCCCTTAATCTTCATTCTCTTTTCCCTTGAGGTCACACGGGAAGCCTCCCTTGTCGTTAAATCATTCATCACTAAAATGAGGGGAGTAATTGCTAAGGTGACAGTTATTCTTACTCCCAGTTGTGTCGCACTAGTGACGCTTGTGGTTGGATTTGCCCAAGCGACAGTTTGTGCGATAACATGGAGTACATGTAACACCCAGCCCAAAAGAAAGGACAACAGATAGGTGACAAATGGAATGTATTATTATTGACAAGGGATATGGACACATTACCCCCATTAAGGACCCTCAGTAGTACAACTTTTCCTAAGCATGACAACACTTGAATAGAAAATGATAATGGCCACCAAGGTCAAACAAGGCAAAAAGCATAACTTCAAAGCATCATGATCCATTATCCAAATCAGCCAATGATCACCATTTTCATGCCTCGAGTATTAACATTATCACTCGATATGAAGAGTCGAAACGATGTACCTAAGTGTATAAAGGCACCATATCATATGAGTGAATTGAGTTGAGCATGGACGGAAGGCATCTATGGGAAATTGTTTGTGGAGAGTCTAGAACATCATCATCGGATCTGTTGTTTGAAATGTCAATCATGGAGAAACAATTTCTCTTCTAGTGACCCCTAGAAGTGGGGGGGGTAACATCTGGCTCCAACATGAGGACATGTGCTCACCGTAGAGAGCATGAGAACCTCAACAATCTTTGGTACTCTGAGACCTGCACTTTACATCAACGATTCAAACCAAAAACTCTTGCTACATTCTAACATAAGAGCATCAATCAAGATGAGCAGGGGGATACAGTCCCCCCGGTATATGGAAAAGAAGAATAAAGACATTAAAAATAATCATGAAGTGATATAGAATAGAGAAAATTTTCAACTAACTATAAGTGCATATGATCAATCAATAAATGAAAACAAGTAAAATAATACAACACAAAGAAGATGCAATAAGACACACAACATGCCCTAAACTAGACTAGGTTAAGCATGACCAAATCAAGTGTCGATTCGAGAGTAAGGACTCGGGACTAAGGAGCTTAATTGATACATATAACCTCTCTCCATCGGGACTGGTCAAGTAAAATGAGTTCTTCTCAATCTTTATTTTAATTCTATAAGGGGCAAGCCACAAACTACAAAACTTCTGATGAATACTTGGCTTTCTTTTTTCCTAGTCCCATAAGAGTACAAGATCTCCTTCTTCAAATTGTTTTGCTACATAATCAAATTCCTTTTTGGTTCTATCTCAATCTATTCTTGTTTGATCAAAAGCATGCCTTCTAGGCTCATCCTTCTTCATGTGTTGATAAATTGTTTCCCTCAAAACCTTCTTCCCATCATTAATTGGATGATCAAAATTTGAAATATCTTGTGAGCAATACATATCATTAGGACAACAACTATCATTGTCAAGTTGGTTATCCTTACATAACCCCAAGTCTTTGGTGAAAAATGTGGTCAAGGTTTTCCCTTCTAAGTTTGTATAATATTCTTTTTTTTGGGTAGTTCTAGGGCATTCTTGAGCGAGAAAACATCATCAATGTTTTCTTGACAAGCAAAAGGAAACATAGCAAATTCTGGAGAACAATAAAGATTAGGTGAGGGAATCACTGGTTCTTCGTAATTAATAGGTCTCCCATAATGATATTCTTTGTTATTTCTTGCACATTTCTCTAGTTTGTCAAATTCATCATCACTCGAATCATATTCATTCAAAGGAACATTAGGATCTTCTACTTGGTTTCTAACCACAGGCTGCCTATACAGAGTGGCATAGTTTCCATCTCCAGTTGGGATGGTTGCATAGGATAAATTCATTTGGAGACTACCACCCAAAGTTGCAGCCCACTTCCTAGACAATAGCATTCCCCAAGCATCAAGTGCATCAATGAATACAACATCCATTAAGATGGAAATATCAGGATAAGCAGCTAAATAAACCCTAAGATCCTTAATCAAACCACATACTTTGATTTCTTTTGAATCAATCATGCATACATTCTTGTTTGGCCTTTTGATTTTTAACCCTAATTCAATCATGACCTTTAACGACATCACAATGGTGGAAGCCCCAAAGTCTAACATACAATTATGAAGGAGGAGGTTATTTACTACCAAGGTGATGAAGAAAGGTGGGTGTCCCCCATTATCTCTACGATAGTCAGTTGTTTGTAATACAATAGGAGGGTCTTCAAGTTCCAAGATAAGAAACTTTATCATTTTATCCATTTGCGAAGGGATCTTGATCAATTCACTGAGGGGTACATGGAAATTGATCTTGGCTAAAACATGTGTCACATCAACATTTAATTGGATATCATCATTCTTACAAGATGTTGATGGAGTAGGGTCAGTATTCGAAGGCAAAGGATAGCTAGTCAACTTAGGAGAAGATTGAGAATCAATGGCTTGAGGAGCTACAAGTGCTTTGTTTCTTCTAGAATATTGTATGTATTTCTCTTTCCTAAGCTTCTCTTGGATTCTTATTCCATGAGATTCAACATCTCTAACCTTGCTATCCTAGCAGCATCCCTACTCTTATGCTTGATTTGCTCTAATTGCTCACTTGTAACAATGTAAGTTTGTCCATGGAAACCATATATGGGATCCATATCTTCAACAAGGTTCATGCATTCACAATTATTAGGACCTTCACTTTCTTCATGGACTTGATTTCTAGGGCACTCCCATTCTCTATGACACTCATTGTAAGGCAAGCACCAAGGGATGTCTTCTTGATTGATCATATCAGAAGGTGCACGAGTATTAGGAACTCTTGGCTCAGGAAGAGGTCGCCTAGGTTGTCGAATGTTGTTGAATTGAGGTCTAGGAAGATGATTTTGATTTTGGCTCCTTTCTTTTTCCAAGATGGTTAACCTATCCATAATACTAGCTTCGGAGTTCAAAATTTCAATAGTCATTTGATCAAACTTTTGTGCAAGAACCATTACTAGATCAGGATTAGGGTTACCATTGTCCATAGTCCTCGGTCTAGCTTCAAACTTTGCCCTTGGAGTGTGAAAAGTTTCTACCTTGGATGCTAACATGTTCTCCTCAATCTTGGAGGCCAATTATTTTTCCTTTTCAAAGTTCTCAGGGAATTTGTATCTAAGCATAAAGCCAAATTGCCCATCAAAAGCATTAGTATATTGTAAGAGAATGGCACCATCCCTTGGCTTAAGGTCATTAGGTATTTGTTTCACAAGATCATCAAATGTTTGGTCAAATTCCTTCATGAATTCATTGTCTTTCTTCTTGATCTCAATGAATTGGTTTAACAAAAATCTACCGTCTTTTCTTATGGCCCATCTCTTCATAAAAGCTTCATCGAGAGCTTTCCAAGAGTTAATACTCTTCTCAGGTAGATTGTTATACTATGATCTTGTCTCTCCTTCCAAGGATATAGAGAAAAGCTTCATAACTACATCTTCAACTTCATTAGGGACAAGATGATGTTTAAAAACACCACAGAAGGAGGATATGTGTTGTTCAGCAGTAATGACATTGTTCCGAGAAAACTTGGGTAACCATTTATCAAATTTGTCAGGCATGTTATGAGGGAAAACTCGAATTCTGGACATGTCTAATGCCTTGTAGTCATTGGTAACCCATGGTTGCAAAGCCATTGGAGTTACTACAAGAAGATTGGGAAAGAGAGTTCTTATAAGGAGAAGTTGGAGGAACTCTTCTTCTCTTATAAACCTTAGGAGGATTAGAGTACCTCTAAAAAGTTCTTTGACCGGTACTTTCAAGCCCTGGGTTCTCTTGTTGTGGAGTCGTTAGATGAGCATGCTAGGTTAGGCTTTGATGTATACTCATCAAAAGAAGGTTCAAGTATAAACTTTAGATTTTTCCAAGGAGAATGACTCAATTCTCCCCAACAAAGGCACCAAAATGTTACCACACAATCTTGCACCAAGTGCAAAGCCTTCACAAGGCACTAAGACAAGTGGAACATGGAAGATGTCACCACTGTCACCTAGGCAACAACTTCCCTCTCTTTAGTGTAGGAATAGTATCCAACACAAGGGAGGCTTCCCCAGTAGCTTCCTAAAATCCCTACACAAGACACAATCAAGTCTAAGGCCCCTTGGGGTGACTACTAACATTACCACCAAGATAAAGATAAGCAAAGTCAATGAGAGGTGGTGAGATCAAATAATTTCCAGATTTTGAGTGTAGAGGATTCAAACCCAGAAGAGAGGTTCTCCAAGTCAAATATGAGTTCCGTAAGGTCCCCAAACACTAGAAATGAAGAAAAGATCTAAAGATGAGGTAAAACTTGCAAAAAATATGAGAAGTATCAGCAGTAAATAAAGTGATAACAGCAGTAAGAAAATTATTACAGTAGTAAAATAATGGATCTCTAATAATATAGAGATTATTTCAGCAGTAAAGCATGTAATTTCAGCAGTAATTGATGTATAACAGCAGTAAAATAATCAATTTTCAGTAGTGGTAATTGTCTGACAGTAGTAAAACAATCAATTTCCAGCAGCAGTAAATTTATGATCATAAAATGATCCAGTAAATTATAGGGCTAAGTACTAGGTTAAATTAGGGTTTAATTTACCAACAAAATCAAAAAAATCAGCTTGAAAACCCTAGACGTTTTGCTTTAGATGGCTGTAAATATAAATACACAAATGGACAACATAAATATACCAGCAAATTTGAATTAAAATAAAGGATGCTACATTATATTACCAACGATAGAGACAGATAAATAAAAGGGGAATGAATCACAATTAAAGTCTTTTTAGTTAGGAGCCTATCTTCTTAATTAGGAACAAATGTTACCCATATCATTTCAACCACTCAAACATCCTTGATGCAAGTGACCTCCAACATTGGTATTCAACCATATTGACCCCAAGAACATATGCCACAAGTAAAAAGCTTCTAGCATTCCATTGCCTTCAAAATCTTCAACAAAAGCTCAACGGGGAGAGCTCCCCAAATCCAACTATACCAAATGAGGGAGAGAGCAAACCCTTATATAGGTTTGAGCTCAACTCCTCTTACAATAAAAAAGTAGTTGTTTTTCCAGATCCATTAGTTCTCCAAGGAATACAATAAAATATTACATCTATGTAACAAATATAAATATCATTAAATAATAATTAATAAGTAAAAATTAGTAATAATGAAAGGACATGTCTCAAAGGACGTGACTATTAATGAAAGGGCATTCCCACATAGGTATATATACGGGGCCCTCATTTGTAATCAATCATCTTATTCAATCTCATACAATTATATATATTATTTATTGTCCTAATGGTTATATTCCAAACATTTTGGATATTTAATTGGTGAGCCAGGTTTGGTGGTCACAATTGCTATCAGAGCCTCATTTTTCTGATCCCTGCCATTGGCCATATAGGCTTCTAGCCACACTGAAAAATCTTCAGAGTTTTTCTGATTGACTGGGTCTGTGACCAAAACTTGGCCCTTGGCCATTTGAACTTTGAAGTCTAAAATTTTCCACTGCAACGTGAAGTTTTCACCGTTGTACATTGAAGTTTGTGAGAATCAATCGCTCGCAACAGTTCCACAAACAAAAAAAATTATTACAGTGGTATCAGTTCAGAAATTCTAGAGAAGAATAAGATCAGTTCACTACAAATAGCATAGCTGCAAAAAATTTGAAAGAAAAAAAAAATCAGAAATTCTGTTGGAGAAAATACCATTCGGCTGGCAGTAAAGCATAGAAAATAAGAAGAAACGGGGATAGCTTCAGTGATTAGAAAACAGGGAACCCGTACATAGCGGCAAGGCCAGTCTTTTGTATAGCTTGTAAGTCCGTACGATGGATATCACAACAATTTCATAAGAATCTGCCATCCGTATAAATTCAATTAATTAATTGATCCGTACAATTAATTATCGGCTGACATTTCCGTACATGTAATCAATTAATTTAGCCGTACATCCGTTGAGTTTCTGCAATGTCGTACTCAATCACCATCATCCGTACTTCGACCGCTCGGGATCCAATTGTGTACCATGCCGTAGCAATTCTGCCGTACAGATTTGGTCTAGATTCGATCCATGAATTAATTGTAGCATCTGTACAAGTCGTGATTGTCGAGGATAACTGTACCACCTTTCAAGTGTTTTAATATATAGTATAGCCAATTAGAGTGCTCAACATATAGTATAGCCATCGGTTTGATATTTAAACAAAGGTTGCCATTTAATAAAAATAAATTAAATTAAAAGTGCTAAGGTGACATCCCAAGTCAAACCGTGACTCCATTTTTGAAGGCTCATTATACATAAATAAACGAATTTAGGAATATATATGAATGAATTTGGTAAAAGATAAGAGGGTTTACAAACACCAACATATATTTGGAAGTATTTAAAGGAATTACAAGAAGTGAAAGGCTAAACAAGGTTCAAAGGTTCTAATTAAAAGTAAAAAAAAGCCCATTCGAAGTGAGATGAAGTAAAGTCGGAAGCTTAGTATATAAGTTTTTCAAGGAAGCGATTGAATTTTTTTGTAAAGGTAATATTAAATTGATTTTTATTAAAGTATAAAAGTTATCAGGAAAAGCATTATATATATATATATATATATATATATATATATATATATATTCAAATGGAATTATTAAGTGAAAGCAAGAAGAGTGAAAGGAATTTTTTATTTTCAAGGAAGTCATTGAAGAAATTTTTATAAGGGTATTATTTAATCCTTCAAAAAAAAGGGTTATATAAACTTCATAATCAAAGAATTATTTATTGTAAATTATCAACGAAAGCAAATGGAGTTCAATAATGAGGAAAAAGGAAGATTGAGGGAACTCTGTGTTAGATTTGGTAGCTCGAAGGTACTTCTGCATTGGCGGCAACCAGCATGCGGAAGTGACCGAGTATATTTCTCCCTAATGACTTTATAAAGTATTTTTATAAAGTGATTTTATAAAGTCAAGCTAGGCTTATTAATTTTTTAATGTGTAAAACTGACTTTAAGAGGGTATGGATCACTTAAGTGACCTCAACGGGCGATTAAATCACGACTGTTGATCTCATGAGAGCAAGATTTGATCTTGACCGGCAATCTCATTGGCAGACCAAGGGTTAGGGCAATTACACATTGAATCATGCTCAAAGGCAGCTCTAGTGGAGAAGAGGGCGCACTTTTTGAGGAGAGAAGAGAGGGAAGATGAAGAGGCACAAATCCCAAGAGATTTTGAGCTTAGAGAAAGAGAGCAGCAACAAGATTGGGTTGGCACGCATCCCAAGGAGGGGATAGGAAAGCATCCAAGAGGAGTTTCATCATTTAGTAGCTTTGTCCATACAACAACTAAAGGAGGGATCCATACAGCATTAATTGTTGTTCGTACAGCTGAGAAAGGGCACGAAAATCTAGGCAGTCAGTTTTGTTGTAGTTTGGCACGATTTTCAAGGTTTTTGGCTGAAGGAATCCATACAGCTGAGGACTGTACTTCTCTATCAAGTCTAGGCACATATTTTGACATGCAGTGTGACACGTGGCAGCTTGGCAAAGGTGACATTTGGCAGTTCCAAGATGTGACATGTGGCAGCCTTGGGAGATGACACATGGCACCCTCGGAGTATGACATGTGGCAGCATCTAACAGTGACAAGTTGAAGAGCTAGGACAGATACTTGAGTCATGGGATGGTGTGGAAGGCACTAGAGTTGACTGAGATCATGTCTCAGTTAATAGGGCGCATGTTTGAGTCAAGAGGTGTGTTGGAACGTCGAGGAGTTTACAAGGTGCTTGAGCTAAGTTAACTGGAGTGGATTGGAGTGGCTACCATCTTTCTCTCACCTCACTAAGAGCACCTACCTTTTCTCTCTCCTCATCCTGAGTTGAAACTCAGAATATCTTCAGTTAACAAGGCGCATGCATGAGTTATGGATGAAGTGGCGCATGGTGATGATTACGAGATGAATTGATTAAGTTAAACTTGAGCGCCTACCTTTTCTCTCTCCTTCACTTCCTCTCTCTCTTACTTAGTTGGGAGTTAAACTAGAACTCTCTTAAGTGAACTAAGGCACCTCCCTTTTTCTCTCACTTCACTCCCCCTTTCTCTCTCTTAACTCCCTCTCTCTTCCACTTCACTTCCTCTTTCCCTCACTTCACTCCACTTCTCTCTATAGTTATCAAATGCATTTCCTTTCATTTACTCTACTTCACTTGAGGCACCTCCCTATCTCTCTAGTTCATGGCCACTTCACTAGAAACTAAACTCCTAATTGAACTAGTGTGCCCTCACTCTCCTCACTATGTTCTCCTTCACTTATGATTGCATGCATAGACTTCTCACTTAATAGCATCTCAGCAACTCTTCAATTGGACTCAGTTAGACTCAAAGCGCTTGGACTCACCTCCACTCTTCTCAGGATTCACAGGTGTCACACTCACCTTAACTCATGCACATCATCACTTCTCTCCAGATGGCACGAGCGCATGACAACACATCTCCTTCAATTGACGCGCATGGATTTCCTTCTCACATTCACTCACTCATGCGCATGGCTGGAGGGAGGTCTTTCTTGGGATATGCACCCTCTTTGTCCATATAAGCAGGGTCTCTCTATCGACACTGAGTTGGATCTTCTTCTTCGGCAACGAACTCCATCGTATTTTCTCTTCTCTCTCTCTATTTTAGCTTCTCTTCTCTTCTGCACGGGTCATCACTATACCATTTTTGTAATTTGTCTCCTAGGCACAACCAACCTCTTTGCAATTTCAGAAATAGAACCTTGTTATGCTCGTATCAAGCTCTCACGGATTGTTGGTATATTGAATGATATCTATGCATGATTTAGAAGTTTTAGTCTGTTATTTTGGTCTATTTCAGCCACTTAATAGCACCTCTTCTACCTTTCTTTTCATCTTCTTTCAGCTAATGTTGCAGGGATTCCACCACAAACATCTTTAAACAAATATTGAAACCTGCGGTTGTCTAATTGCAGCCACAAAACATTCTTCTCTGCGGCTGTTTTTATCATTGTGTGCAGAATTACAGGTTAAAGCAGCGCAATCAAAGGCTAGGGACACCCCCCTGAGATTGGCAAGTACCAACTTGAATGGAGACAGATCTGTCCATGGAACTTTGGGGCAGTATTCTCTAAGATTACACAATTTTTTCATTGCTGATTTATTTACATTTCAGATCTGATTTAAGGGTAAAAAATTGTGCTAGCACTATGTAAAGGTGATTGCGCTTTGTAAGGGTTGTCATACCCATGGCTTAGCACACCTATCTTACCCCACATGGACCCGCTCTTTCTTATGTATGTACCACACTTTGGTCATGGTCCCTTGTAAATGATTCTACACATGATTGTCCAGTTTCATGTTTCCCGAGGCAGTCTCACAGTTTTCGAGGCATTGGTCACACTCTCTGAGGCACAGACGGGCTATTTGTATCCATGTGGACAACCCTCTACAAATGCCACATGGGAGATCCTAGAGCGTTCCTCTTCTTTCATCGCTTTTGGAGATGTCTTTCACATAATTTAAGGGTTGACCCATACTTTTGACGTCATTCTTGCTGTTGAGGGTTTTATGACCCATTTTTTCACTTGGAGGGTCACTCCCATGCTTCATGGAGGTGCCTTCACCTTAGGTATGGACATGGTCATGCTTTGGAAACATATTTCAAGGATTTATGGACATTATTTGAGCATTCTTTGAGCACATTTTGTGAAGGCCGTCCCCTTTTCAGGTTATTCCCCACAATTTCATAAGAACATTCCACTTGGAGGAAAGGAACATTGGAGCTTTACTTGCTCTGGAGGCGACCCCACCTTGTTTTGAGACCTCCACATCACCTTTTTCTTGGAATGTTGTGCTTGGAGAGCAAATCGACCCCATTTCTTGTGGGATCCTCCTCTTCTATGAGGTTTTCTAGCATGTAAAGCATATTTTCATTGTATTTTGATTTAGTCTCCAAGTTATGTGGATGACAAGTCACTTTTATTTTATTTCTTTAACCAAAATTTAGGGAATAAGAACGGGAAAGAGTTGTGAGCCTCATCTATAAATAAAGGCCCTCCTCTCATTCCAAATTGTTGTGAATTGTTGGAAATCATTTCAAGCCAGTAATAGAAGATCTTCTACTTGGTGTTTTTGGTGTCAATTCTTTGTATTAACCCCTCCTACTGACTGCTGCTATGATTATGTTTATTTGGTACAGGACTTTCATCAAACAGTTAACTCGCCTTTAGGTTGCTGATATGTTTTAGTGTTTATTGTTGGGTCTGGACTTTTGTCAAACGGTTTGCACACAGTCCACATGAATTTTGCACAAAAAGGCTTTTATTTGCAATCAACCATGAACCAAACAGCAAATACATTTATTTCCAATAATGATAACCACATCTAAACTGTTATAACAGAAAATAAGTCAGCCATTACAGACCTGTTATATATATATATATATATATATTATTTTTTATCCTGAACGAGGGTTTTATTGTATTCAAAAACCAATAAACAGCAAGGACATTCAATGTAATGATTACAACCTTATGCCCAAAACTGTAACACAGAAATACTCAGCAAACACAGTCAGATTTATTAACTGTTTCTGACCTGCGGATGACATGATTTGGACAGCATTAAATGTGTTGTAGAAGCCCCATTGGAAACACCATGATCTGATATATTTCTGACCTGTAAAGAAGACTCTTGGCCAACAATAAATGTGTTGTAGCAGCACTCATCTAATCTGATATAATAGCATAAATACTTCAGCAATTAGAATCTGATTTGTTCACCTTCTGATCTGTTGATAACCATGCCTGGACTGCCTCTAAAACTCTGGATATGGCCCCTTTCCCTCTGCCACGAGCTGAAAATGATGACCAGGACTCTCTCTAAACTCCACAAGCTGAGATAAAGGGCACTGACTTTCTCCAAACTCCACGATCTGATAAAAATTAGTGCCCCCGCCCTTTATTGATACCCACGAATTGAAGATTAGGGTTTTGACCTCCACAAACAACACCAAAACTTTGAAAATGCCCACAATCTAGCAAACTAATGAATCTTTCTCTTCCACGATGAATAACTGTGAGAGATCTAAGTGATCTCTCCTTCTGATCAGCTAGGGTGGATAGTTTCACCACCTAACCCAATCTGCTCGAGGGTTTCTGGCTCCAAAGCCAACAAGCTACAAGAACTCTCCAAAATCCAAATTTTAGAAAATGATCATGAATAATGAGAGAATGAGCTCCTTATTCTCCTTTATACACCATTTTCCCTTTTTCCCCTCAATTAAATAATATAAAAAGTGACTTTTTAATTTATCTTTAATATTTCTCCAAAGTCACTTTATAACACCCTTTTAACTCCAAAAAATGATTTATCTTAGTTTAAAACATTTTCGGGCACTGGAAGTCACTTTTCATCCTCCCAACATTTAAAGCTCTTCATCCTGGTTCCAACAAGCTATTACACCAAGGTGACCCTCTTAGATAATTTATTAAAATGACAACCTTAGTGAAATCCACTAAATAATGTTCAATATTACTCTCAAATTACGAGAACGATCGAAATGCATCGGAATCGAAATCTGACTGTGCAGGAGTGATCTCGATGATGAAAGATGATAAAAGAACATTTGAAAGCATCATATAACTCCTCTAAACCATTTGAGCTCACTGGTAACATCATTTTACCCCTTTGATCAAGCTGACATAAATCTCAAAAGTAATCTCCATTTGCGAAGCAAGAGAACCCAAAAATGGGGACATTACATTCTTGGAGCTCTTTCTTTCTTGGTTATTCTTCTTGGTATTTCAAAGACTATTGTGAATGTTCAAGTTTCTACCAAAACAAGCAAGATCAATACATTGAGGAGTTGCACAGCTACTTGGAAGGAGGACGTCTAGGGTTTGTATCTCATCCATCTTCCTTAAAACGATCTGGTAAGTACTTAGCTCTTGTCTTGATTAGTTCGAAACTCCTTGGCAAGGGTTTTAAGTATTCTTTCAAGTCTTTTGTTGATCTTGTTGGTGAAGGCTATTCCCTTGAAGAAACCATTATTGTAGGGCCTTGGTTTGTCTTGATTAGAAAAGAGACTACTAGCCTTGAAGCACTAGTCTCCCACTCTAATCCATAAACATTAAATAACCAAGTCTTAGAGGGTCATACTTATTGACCCTATCAACCCTAAGTGGAGACAAGGCACTAAGCTTAACTCCCAACAACCAACCACAAAAAATCCTAAAAATTCAAATTATTTTCTTTCGACATATAAAATATAAAAATACAAATGACATACCATCAAAAAATATTTATTCATTGTCTAGTGAAAAGTTAACGGTTTATTTTCATTTTCTAGACATATTTGTCTAAGGGTTTATGGTAAATTATTGATCTTTAACCATAATAGGGAAAAGTATCCCCACAAATTTGTGCTTAAAGGTTTTATCTAACATTTTGTGGGCTGATTTAAGAGGTTTATCAATTCTGGAAATTAAATTGCAGCAAAGAGAATTGGAATTGGTCAAACCCTAAAGCTAGGGTTTAACCTTAAAAGGTGGATTCTAACCCAACCCTAGCTTATATTTCACTTGTGAATTGTTTATAAAGGATATCTAACCCTTTCTAATGGTGAAATTCATCTCTTAAGTGCTTCATAGCTGTTATTTTACACTTTAGAGATTTTTGGTGAAACCCTAAGGGGATTCACCACTTTCTTTTGCAAGTTTGAGCTAATTGCATGGTTATTATTCATTTAGATTTGCAATCATTCATTGTTGGGTTGTTTTTTATATAGTTTATTCATTCCCCTAGCCAAAGTACCCAAGACTTATCATTACAAGTGTTTTTAGGCACTCTTGAGGTGTTTTTCCTCACCCAAAATCTGCATTTTTCTTTGTTATTTATCATATATCAGATTCTGGAATTTGTAAACAGTAGCAAGCTGGTCCAATTTACAGCATATAATCAAGAGGTAACTCAAGTATATCATTTGCTCTTGGTTTATGTGATTAGATATAACTCTTGTGCAGTAAAAGGTACTTGTTTTTTCATCTTGTTACCGCCTTTATACACACCTTGGGAACGTGGAAGAAATCTTCAATCCACTTGGTGTGTCCTTGGGGGCAAGTCTCGAGTCAAGGTGTTGTCACTTGATCCTCGACTCCTCCGTCTAGGGCCTAGGCCAACTCCTAGCAAAGCCAAGGGGGGGTAGTCCCTAAAGAAAATAATATATGGCTTGAACTAATCTAAGTAAAAGAAAATTGAATGTAGGATTATATTGCAACAAGAACAATATAACAATAAGCAGATCTACACTAGCGGCATATATCATTCATTCATTCACTACAAATGCTTATGAAAAAGATATTCAATCAAAGAGATACTTTCATAAATAGATATTGATACTTGCAAGTAAATAAGCAAATGATATGCTTCAAGAAAAACGGAAATGCTTTGCAAATATAAATACGTGAAGTAAATGGCTTAAAAGTAAAATAATGAGACCAGTGCCAAATATTGAGATATGTGTAACGTTGTTGAGATGAAGATTGTCATGTAAATGTCCTTTTAAATTTTCAATTAAAGTTGATTAATGTTTATATGAAAGTGACTTATGCAATGTGTGCACGGTGTTACTGAAAAGTAAAGCTATTCTAGATGTGGCCTCTAAGAGGCTATTCCTTAGAATGGAGGTTGAGCTTGTTGAATATCCAACAGGGAGAGTATCCCTCTGATTTTGCACACAAACTCAAGAGAATGTGGGAGATCCAACAAGGAAAACCTAAATCTCAAAATTCCCATCGGATTTCTTACAGAAACCCTCTTGTGTTTCCAAAAAAGCAATAGAGTCTTAAAGATTTCCCTAAATTAAACTAGATCCACACTAACCAGCCCTGGTTCTGATGAGTTCCCCAGGTCGAGCTAGGCTCGCAAGGGTTCAGAGCATACACCTAGAAGCTAAGGGGATGGGTTTATTTGCCAAATTGAAATGCGGAAATTGAAATTGCAAAAATGAAAGCTAATCTAGCAATTAAAAATTACTTTGCCAAAATGAAATCTAGAATAAGCTAACTATGAAATTGAAGCTTAAAGTTTAAACTAACCAAAATGAAATCTAGACTAAGCTAACTATGAAATTGAAGCTTAAACTAAGTGTTGTAGTGCTTGTGATAAATTTTATGATGAATTTTATGTTTCCTTTAGGTGAGAGTTGCAAAATTGAAAGAGCTGCAGGAAATTGAACAAGCACACCACAAGACACAAATCCCCCTAAGGGGAAAGAAAACTAGGCACAAACTAGCAAATTGAACTAAGGAAAACAAGCTAGAAAGCTTGCTTCCTTAAGATCTTTGACTGCTCTTTAAGAGCAGCAAATTAGAAGCACTTAGATACTAAATTTAACTTGATGAAAACTCTTAGAAAAAGACTATCTTTTATCCTTTAAAAATTTAGAAGAAAATCTTGATAAAAGAGGACTTTTTCCTATACTAGATCTAAACTTTTAGATAAAACGGTTTAAGTACAAAATTGGATCTAGTTTACCTTGTGCATGCTAAGTAAGAAACTAAAGAGTTAATCTTAATTTTCAGATTCAAATACTTGCATGCAAAATAAAGTAACCAAAGGAAATTATGTTGTTTTTTGAGAAAGAGAGAAGGAAGATCTTGAAATCCTTGGAATCCTTGGGCAATGTGGGGTCTTCTTGATGGATCAAAGAGAGACTATGTCTTCTTGAGATCTTGAAGAAAAAGGCAAGTGCAACCAAAGCCCAACCTCCTCTTCAAGTGTGAGAACCTGCAAACTTAGAGACTTATTGCCAAATAAATTGTTAATAGAATGGTGCTACCTACACAAGATGCTTTAAAAGAGCATAAGCATTAACCAAATTTCAAAATGAGTATGCAATATAAAACAATCAAATGTAAAGAAGCAAGAAGATTATAAAGCAACCTAACTCTTCTAATCTTACCCTACTTAGAGACAACTCCAATTGAAGGCCACAAACTAACGATTAAAGCAAGAGCACAAAAGCAAATTATACCTCACAATTTAGCACTTTGACATAGGAATTCCACACATGAAACTTGACACACGAATGTAACCTCCAAAGCCTTTTATTCCAATCTTGAAAGATGATACAATAGCAAAATTACAACAGCAAATTCTTCCCAAGCTCCAACTAGCTTGCAATAGGAGAGAGTGCTTCAATATATATAACATTGGGTGAAGATCCCAATGAGGGAGGGTGCACCACTTGGAAGAGGGTGTGAGCCAAGTGGAGAGTTGGTGAATGACACCTCCCAATCTCAAACAAATGCACCACATGTGAGGTAGTAAATGATTGGAAGGGGCGACACATGGCCCAAAGGAGGTGGGATACTCCTTGGGATGTGTGCCCTTCTTGGAGAATGTGCCACATGAAGGAGGGAGAGTGCACCCTCTCTTGGGATCTCCTCCCAAATGACAACTCACATGCCCAACTCAACTTCTAACTCAATCTCAAGTGATAGTATCTCATAATGAACTTAAGAGAGGATGAGTTAAGTGAAAACATGTCCCCGACATGTTTCCCAAAAAATATACTTTGCTGATTTTTCTGATTTTTTATGTCTTTTATTGACTTTTGTGAGCAAAATTAATTTTTAAGTGTCATGCACAAAAGTGGGCACTTAGGTAAAGTGGGTATTCTAAGTCCAAAAACGAATACCCCCAAGGCATATAATGCCTCCTAGTACCATTTTTTTAACATATGACTAAATTACAATTAAAATATCCCATTTTACGTGAAATTTTTTATCGACTCAAAACATTAAAAACCTAGGGGGGACTTAGCGCAATTTCCATATGACTCAAAATTGATGACCTAGCATGGTAATATAAAGTTAGACACTAGACTTGGATTTTCCAAGCTAGGGCCTAACCATTAGTACACACTCCAGCTTTGGAGGTAGTGAGTGAAAAAACTTAGAAATTATAACTCGCCTAAAATGAATTTCAGGCAAGAAATAATTAACAAGTGAAAAAAAAACACTCTAGAGTATGTACTCATGATCAAGTCTTAGGAGGCCAATCCTTTTACAAAATCATCATGCTAATTTCATCTTACTACAATGCCCCACAGGGGATGTAAATGCGAAAAAAGGGTGGTCAAATTGATCGGTTGGACTTCTGAACTCTAATTTTGAACATATGAATGTTCAATCTTTGGCGACTCAACTGCAAGTCCATCCTAGTGCAACTTGGTGGATAACACATCCAAAGAGAGGCATCATAGTATTGATTTATATTTCAGTTGTAGCATATTTATTTCAAATCTCAACACTGAATTAATTAGCTCCTAACCCTCTTTATATTGTGGTAGTTATGGCCCTAGTTCTTAGTTGAATATTCTTAAGGCATTTGGCTACTCCATTGGCATTGGTCTATCTAACCATATATTGAGGTGTGTGTTTTGGAAGTGACTTGTATCGTAAGCTACCCCAAGGTACTGTACAGATTCATTTTCGTGGATTGGGATACCCCCCGTGGCTTCAAGGAGCTAGCCTAAATTGAAGGGGAAACGGTGCTAAGGTGACAGTGGTGCGTTTTCCGTGTTGTGCTTATCCCCATTAGCACCTCTACAAAGGCTACTAGTTTGGGTGGTAACACCCCCCTTGTCCTTTAAAGAGCCGGCCAAAAGGGAAGAGGAGGTTGTATTGAGGTGATGTTAATACAACTCCTATTAGTTACCACAAGGTTGCCTCCATGGATTGGGTTTTTTCCACTTAGATGTTGATTTAGGTGGTAACACCCTTAATTAGGAAGGTTCCACTACACCACTTACAATGCCAAGTCAGAAAGGATTAGATCATCTGCTACAAGAACCCTATAGAATAAACAGAAAATCTGAAATCAGGGAATGCCCTGCAAATTTTGACATCAGATACAATCCATTTTTCCTAGACAAAACAAACCCCGAAATAAAACAACAAGGCTTCCCATTATTAGTCGCTCTATTGTGGCTATAATGTTGAGGTGTGAGTCGTGACCATTGGAGAATACAATGTTAATCTCTTGTTGTGCACATTCAAATGACAATAAAGACAACAAAGACAAAAACCCCAATTTTAATACTCTTGTTATGCACATTCAAATGACAATAAAGACAACGAAGACAAAGGCCTCATTTTTAATACTCTCTAAAAAGAAGAAAAAGCATGGCAGCAATTCTCTAGTAATTGCTAAAACATTCTACATACTTGGGTATATACTTTACAGAAAAAAAAACTCCGTTAGATGGCATCCAAATATAAGCAACACTAAGGAGGATGTAATGATCCCAAGCCATTATGTCAGGATCATAACGGTTTTGGTGTCTTTTTAAAACTTTTTCTGAGTGAGGTATTTCGTCAAACACTTGGATGATCTACTTCTTTACATGTGTTACTTGCAGAATGGCCTCTTGATTTTGGCCTTAGGGTTTACTGATGTGTTATATATGTGTTGCAGCAATAAACAAGAAGATATAACCATGGAACATACCTCAACCATACGCAATATGATAGACAAGCCAAAACATCTCAAAACTGTTTTTATTCATGAAATAGAGAAACCTGCTACAATGAAGATGTCGATCTAGAATGCTTAACAGATGGCCAAGAAGATAGACAATAGAGATGCTACAAAATGCTCCAATAGAAGACTACAATGAGCCTCCAAAGGCTGGATATACAATGAAGACTGAATACAAGTAGATCTGGGCCGTAAGAATGCTAAACCCCCTAGCAGAAAGGTGCCACGCCCTGCTGGATAGCTGAAGCTCCTCAACAATTCGGCCCTGCTGCCAAAAGTGTCCAATCACCCCAAGAAATATGCCAACTGATAAATCAGTCAACTGTAAGGACAACTCAGGTGCCCAAATCTCCAAAGTCACTCTCAAACCCTGTGGATCTGAACTCCTCCACTGAATGGTGCGCCCCTCTAGATGCCTGAAACCCTAGATAATTCAGCCTAGGTGAATGAGGCCTCCAAACCTCCTGAAACTCTCCAAAATGATAGATCGGGCAATCACAAACCCCTAGAAGGAGTTTCAAGGCCAGATATGAGGTATAGCCTCCTAGATCTGCAAATCACTGAATCACCAAATCGTCCTCTCTCTCCCAAAGTCGTCCCAACCTGTAGATGATGATCTAGTCGTGGTAACTCCTCAAGAATGGACTAGATCTGATGTCCAAAGCCCTGCAATGAATACCCAGGTGATAGAATCTCCAAAAGCCCTGCCAATCACCTGCAATGAATCTCTCTCCAAGAATGGTGCGCCCGCCTTGCTGGAAACCCCCAACTGGTGCGCCCTCTCTCTATCTGCACAAGTAACTGATGTGGAATCCTCCTGCAATTGAGTAGATCTGGAACTAGAATGGTGTGGGAGCGTATTGCATCTCCGAGACCAAGCTTGGGACAAGCTAGGTGGAATCTTTCACCACCGAATCGTCCTCTAGGGTTTGTTAAGTCAAAACCCTCAAAACCCCCAATG
>ML782225.1:1217051-1232680 GCA_009831015.1 Picea engelmannii | reverse complement strand
TTTATTGTATAACTCCTTGATCATATACATAGATTGACTGTTGAATAGATTGTGCTTTCTTCACTTCGGTTGGTTTGTATTGTTTTGGTCTTGACTGTACGAGAGCACTGGAGCGAAGCGGGAGCAACAAAGACCAAAGGAAGCGCTCATAAGGTATGTTCTTTGTTCTTGCATCCTATTTAATTCAATGGTTAGAATCTAGGGAAAGAGTCATGTTCTGTCTTGCTTTGTTCTAGATCCAGGTGGATCTAGGGAGATCGGTTTGTGTCCGCACTTACGGATTTATCCAATAACATCTGGAGCACAATAGTTTTGAGGGTTTTGAGAATACAAACACTAGAGGACAACTCGGTGGTGAAAGATTCCACCCATCTTGTTCCAAGCTTGGTCTCGAGGATGCAATACTCCACCCACACCATTCTACTTCAGCTACAGGTACTATCTTCTCTTCAGGGCAGCAACAGGGCGTAACTTGGAGGGTTTCCAGCAAAGTGAGCGCACCATTGATTAAAGGAGGATTCGATCTAGGAGCCTAAGAAGGCTTTTGGAGATTTGAGCACTTGGGTTTTCTTTGCAGGGCCTTGATCATCATCTCTAGTGCATTTTGAGAGATTTATACTTGCTAGTTGATTTCCTAGAGCATTGGCATGATTTGGAAAGGAGGACGCTATTGAGAATCAGATATATTCAGTTTGGAGGAGTAAAACTTTAGATCTCACCTTGAGACTTCACCAGGAGGTTTCCCTTGGCTTGATCTATCATTCTAGAGAGTTTCATAGTGATTGGAGGTCTCCTTCAACAAGGCCGAATTATTGGGTCTTGACAGTATTCAAGAGGGCGCAGTTCTACTTGAGGATTCAATATTTTGGAGGAGCAGATCCTGGCATTTCGGCTTGAGACTTCAGGAGAGGGTTCTACTTGCCCTGATCTATCATTCTGCAGAGTTTGGTGCCATTTGTAGGTTTCCATCAACTAGGCTGAAATATTGGTCCTTCATAGTCATTTAGGAGGGCGTATCTTCAGCCAGGGGGGTTTGGACTTGACCCTGGTTCATATTGTATTGGTCTTCATCTTGTATTCAGCCTTGGGAGGCTTATATCTTCCCAGCTAGAGGATCTATCTGATGATATTCCAGATCTGCAATCCTATTGTATCAGGTTCTTACATACTTTCTAAATAAAGGCCAGATCTATGATGTTTGGTTCCATATCTGTTGTTGCTTGTCATATCTTGTATTTCCATATGTTGCATCTTCAAGATCTATGTTCATATGCTGGATAATTGAATCTATAAACCCTAAGACATAACTCAAGAGTATACCTACAAGAAAACACACACATAGTGAGCAGTTAGTGTTCCCAGTGAAAAAATTGGCTTGGGAACATTACAGTGGTATCAGAGCGTTGATCCTCCCATCCAGTGAGGGTTAGCGCATGCAGAAGTTCAGTGGCATTTATATGGGCAGAAGAAGGAAACAGACAGGTGAGGCAGAGACCGAAATGGAAGGATCAGGTGAGGACAATGAGCCACAAATTCTAGCAGGAATCGCTGGGGACTTACAACATTCCATAGATGTGTCACAGGGCAACCTTGTACATCGCCTGCAGGAAAACCAGGAGGCAGTACGTAGGGGACAGGTCGAGATGACAGAGACCTTGAGAAAGGTAAGTGAAAGCCAAGAGATGATATCATAACTTCTGATGCAGATGACTCATGGGGGAAAGGGTCCAGAAAATTATGCAAATAAAGAGGCTAGTGGATCTCATGGAGGGAATAGACATCAGCAGGAGCATATTCCCTATTATCATACTAAGGGACAAAGCCATGGAGGAGGTGCACCACAAGGACAGACACACAGCAGGACCACCATAAGCCCTATCTACCTTCGTTCTTGGATGAACAGACACAACCAAACTACCAAGACGAAATTGAGGACAATTTTGATCAATATGTCAGGGAATATAACTCACTAAGCGTAGCAATCCAAAGACAAATTACATTGGATCGGTATTGTGGATTTAAACTCAGAGGAAAAACCAGGCCATACCATAGGAACAACTATGAGTTAGAGCGCAGGGCTAGAAAAATGGAAATCCCCTATTTTGATGGATCTCCCAAGATGACTGCACAGGCCTGGGTGCAAAAACTTGACACTTACCTACAGCTTAACCCAATGAGAGAGATGGATGCCATCAAGTTTGCCACCATGTACTTGGAGGGCAAAGCTCATGACTGGTGATACCATGGGTTAACTACACTTGGCCACAATCAGATAGTGGCTTACACAAAGTTTACACAGAGGCTTATTGACAGGTTTGACCAGGGGGATCCAGAGCTACATTTCAGGGAACTCACCCAACTCAGGCAGACAAGATCACCAAAGGTGTATATTGAGGAATTTTAGAGGATAGCGGTCATGGTGCAAGATGTGTCTCAGACGAGACTCATGGTGCTTTTCATAGAGGGATTGATGGAACCCTTAAAAGGTTGGGTTAAGGCTTTCAAGCCTACCAACTTACAGGATGCTATATGGAGGACTAGAGATCTAGGCCCAGCAGCGAAATCTAAATTCATCCCTAGACCACCTCTAACTACAGGAGGAAGAGACCAAAGACCTCCCATGAATCAAGGGGGAAGAGACCCAAGGGGGTTTGACAGAGGAAGAGGTAGAATGGATGAGAACACTAGAAGAGAATTGAGGAGGAAGCAACTATGCTATACGTGCAAAGAGCCTTGGGATGCCTCCCACAAGTGTATGGGAAAAGGCAAGGCTCATTACATTGAGGTAACTTCTGATAATGAGGAGGATGAAGATTTCGGCCACCTACAAAACATAGAAGCAGACACCACCGAAACTGCAGAAGAGGAAGGTACAGGTCAAGGCATTGCAACAAATGAGAAGGCTACATTAGCATCCATCAATGGGGTACCCAAATACAACACCTTCAGGATGAGAGGGGTATTGCAGGGATAGAAAGTTTCGGTTCTCATTGATGGGGGTGCTTCTCACAACTTTATTGACTCATCCCTACTACAGAGGAGACACATACCCACGGTGGAATTTGAAGGATTCAAGGTGGAGGTAGCAAGAGGAAGCACCATGCCCTGTAACAGGTATATTCCGGGGATGAAGCTTACATTAGGCAGGCATGATTTAGCACAAGACTTCTATGTGATGGACCTTCCAAACACAAATATCATCCTTGGGGTTCAGTGGCTTAGTACGTTGGGACCAATCACCACCAACTACAAGACCATGGAGATGTCTTTCACAGAGGAAAGTGGGAAAAAGGTAGTTCTCCGCGACATGTTAAGAAACACACCTAGGGTGGTTACAAAGCACATGGAGGCCATTTTCAGAAGAGAGGAGATTGTATATGCTGTTGAGTGTAGGATATCAGTACGTGTGGACAAGAAGGGAGAGGTTCACTATTCACTAGAGATTCAAAGAATCATTGACAAGCATAGCAAGGTGTTTGGACCCATTCCACCAGGAGCACCACCAGATAGGGAGTTTGAGCATATCATAGAGCTGGAAGAGGGAGCGAAACCTGTCATCACCACTCCCTATAGACACCTAAAGAAGTACAAAGATGAAATAGAGAAGGCTATCAAAGAACTGCTAGACACGGGCCACATTAGACCAAGTTCTAGTCCTTTTGCATCTTCAGTGGTACTAGTAAAAAAGAAGGATGGGACCATGCGCATGTGCATTGAATCTTGATTACAAGGCCTTGAACAAAAAGACAATCAAGAACAAGTATCCCATTCTGAGGATTAATGAGCTATTGGATGAGCTTCACGGGGTTGTTTACTTCACCAAGATTGACTTGCGCTCTAGCTATCATCAGATCAAAATGAGGGAGCAGGATATCCCCAAGACTGCTTTCATATGTCACTACGATCACTATGAATTCCTAGTGATGCCATTTGGATTGACTAATGCGCCAGCCACGTTTCAATATTGCATGAATCATGTCTTCAACGGCAATTAAGGAAGCACCTCCTAGTATTTTTTGATGACTTATTGATCTATAGCAGGACCTGGGAGGAGCACATTCAGCATGTAGAACAGATTCTAGCCATCATGGAGGATCAATCCTTGTATGCAAAGGAATCTAAATGTGAATTTGGAATGACAGAAGTCCTCTATTTGGGACACATTATTGGAGTAAAGGGGGTACAGGTACACCAAGAGAAGATCCAAGCTATACTTGACTGGCCCACACCTAAGACCCTCACAGAATTGAAAGGGTTTCTTAGCATTTGTTGCTATTACAGGAGATTCATCAAGGGTTTCTCACAGCTTTGTGCACCCTTGACCGATTTGACCAAGAAAGGAGCCTTCAAATGGAGTTCAGAAGCAGAGTTGACATTTGACAAAATGAAAAAGGTAATGAGCACGTGCCAAGTCTTAGCTCCAGATTTCGGCCAACCCTTCACAGTGGAGTGTGATGCCTCCGGGGAGGGCATTGGAGCAGTGCTTATGCAGAATAGGCACCCACCTGTCTATGAGATTCGAAAGTTGAGGGGCCCTGAGCTTCTTTACACCATCTATGACAAAGAGATGTTGGCCATTATGCATGCATTGGCCAAGTTTCGGCAATACTTGGTAGGAGCGAGATTTGTGCTGAGGACAGATCACAACAGTCTTAAGTACTTTTTGGAACAAAAGAACTTAAATGAGAGGCAGCAGAAGTGGGTTAGCAAGATACAGGCCTATGATTTTGACATTGAGTTTGTTAAGGGGAAGAATAACGTAGTGGCAGATGCATTATCCAGAAGGCCATCAGTTTATTCTATGATCGATATCTCAGTTTACTGGAAGGCTCACCTCTTAGTAGAATACTCAAAGAACCAGTTTGCATGTCAGTTGATGGATTGACAGATACAGGATGACAACTTCATAATCATGGATGACATCATCTACTACAAGGGCCGAATTTTCTTGGTTCCTGAGTCAGCCTTTAAGGCCAAGGTACTACAAGCATGTCATGATTCACCGGTGGAAGGGCATCAAGGATTTGTCAAAACATATAGACAGGTAAGGGAAAGGTTTTCGTGGAAAGGTCTGAAGGAAGATGTGATGCGCCACATCAAGGAATGCACTACTTGTTAGGTAAACAAGGATGAGGACACACATCCAGCAGGACTGTTACAGCCTCTACCCATCCCAGAGCACAAATGGGAAACCATCTCTATGGACTTCATCACAGGGTTGCCAAGGACACAGGGTAAAGATTGTACTTTTGTAGTGGTGGACAGGTTAACTAAGTTTGCACACGTCTTCTCCATTGCCACAGACTTTAGTGCAACACAGGTTGCAGATTTGTTCTTCAGGGAGATTTTCAGACTACATGGGTTACCCAAGACCATTGTGAGTGACAGGGACAGTCGATTTATGAGCACTTTTTGGCAGGAATTATTCAGGTTGGTTGGTACGGACTTGACCCCTAGCACCAGTTATCATCCTCAAACCGATGGGCAAATAGAAATAGTCAACAAGTGGGTGGAAGGCTACCTCCGAAATTATGTAGCAGGGCAGCAAAAATCATGGGTTAGGTGGTTACATTTGGGAGAATATTGTTACAACACCACTCATCATATTTCTATTGGTATGACTCCATTCAGGGCCTTGTACAGTTATGACTCTCTCATTTGTAGAGATTGTCTTTGGTGATAGCAGAGCTCCTATGGTTCAGGATTGGGTTCAGCTGAGTCAGGACATACTCAAAGAACTAAAGGATCATCTGCAAAGAGAGCAAAATCAGCAAAAGGTCCAGGCAGACAAGAACAGGGTAGAGCGTACATTTGAAGTTGGTGACTTGGTTTACTTAAGGCTCCAACCGTACAGACGGGCATCGATCAAAAGAAGTGGAGCAAAAAAGATCCAACCCCGATTCTTTGGACCCTACAGGATCAATAGAAAGATAGGGGTCGTGGCTTATGAGCTTGATCTTCCACAGGGAAGGAAAATACATAACGTTTTCCATGTGTCATGCTTGAAGAGAGCCATAGACCAACACATCACTCTGCTTGAGGTACTGCCACCCTTAGATGAAGAAGGGCAATTGATACTGATACCAGACGAGATACTGGAAGTTCGGGAGAAGAATCTAAGGAGGAGGAGCATCAAGGAATACTTAGTCAAATGGAAGGACCTACCTATTGAGGATGCCACTTGGGAGAGTGAACAGGTGATATAGGAGAAAGGTTCAGAATTGCTTGTGTGCAAGCAATTTCTAGCAGGGGAGACTGTAATGTCCCCCACCTCTTGATGAAGACGGTTGGAGAGACTCAGTAGTCTATTCATCCCCACTAGACTATAGTCTCATGCACTATGGGGAGAAGTTAGCTAAACTCAACGTTATAATATTAAGTTGACTTGGAAAAGGTAAAGTAAATCAATGAAGAAATAGAACACGTAAGGTTGAGTTAGGAGTTAACCCTAGGGGTTAACTAACTCAACGGAGAAACAGATTGGAGGTATAAACTTTAAAGGAAAGGCAAGGGCGCACCTCTTACTCACCTTGATGATTATTGCATTTTTCTTTTGGGCTCTAGAGCACAACAGTTTTGAGGGTTTTGAGAAAACAAATCATAGAGGACAACTCGGTGGTGAAAGATTCCACCCATCTTGTTCCAAGCTTGGTCTCGGGGATGCAATACTCCACCCACACCATTCTACTTCAGCTACAGGTACTATCTTCTCTTCAGGGTAGCAACAGGGCGTAACTTGGAGGGTTTCCAGCAAAGGGGGTGCACCATTGATTGAAGGAGGATTCGATCTAGGAGCCTGAGAAGGCTTTTGGAGATTTGAGCACTTGGGTTTTCTTTGCAGGGCCTTGATCATCATCTCTAGTGCATTTTGAGAGATTTATACTTGCCAGTTGATTTCCTAGAGCATTGGCACGATTTGGACAAAAGGAGGGCGCTATTAAGAATCGGATCTATTCAGTTTGAAGGAGTAAAACTTCAGATCTCACCTTGAGAATTCACCAAGAGGTTTCCCTTGGCTTGATCTATCATTCTAGAGAGTTTCATAGTGATTGGAGGTCTCCTTCAACAGGGCCGAATTATTGGGTCTTGGCAGTGTTCAAGAGGGTGCAGTTCTACTTGAGGATTCAGTATTTTGGAGGAGCAGATCTTGGCATTTCGGCTTGAGACTTCATGAGAGGGTTCTACTTGCCCCGATCTATCATTCTGCAGAGTTTGGTGCCATTTGGAGGCTTCCATCAGCTAGGCCGAAATATTGGTCCTTCATAGTCATTCAGGAGGGCGTATCTTCAACCAGGGGGTTTTGGACTTGACCCTAGTTCATATTGTATTGGTCTTTATCTTGTATTCAGCCTTGGGAGGCTTATATCTTCTTATCTTGAGCATTTTGTAGCAGCTCATATCCCAGCTAGAGGATCTATCTGATGATATTCCAGATCTGCAATCCTATTGTATCAGGCTCTTACATATTTTCTAAATAAAGGTCAGATCTATGATGTTTGGTTCCATATCTGTTGTTGCTTGTCATATCTTGTATTTCCATATGCTACATCTTCAAGATCTATGTTCATATGTTGGTTAACTAAATCTATAAACCCTAAAACATAACTCAAGAGTGAACCTGCAAGCAAACACACACACAGTGAGCAGTTAGTGTTCCCAATGAAAAAATTGGCTTGGGAACATTACATGTGCAATTGGATGCTTCACTTGTCATTGAAGGAAGGCTAGTGACTTCTCTTGATGTTTGTTTCTTGGCAATTGTGGTGGAATATCTTGATAAGTAAGGTATTTTCATGCTATATTTTGGATTAGGTAAGAAATTTCTGCAATTGTATGTTTTCCTTCTTGATTTCAAGGTTATTTTGCCAAACCCTTGAAGGAGTACAAGGGCATACAACCTCCATCAAGGATCCATCTTTTGTTGTCATTGAAAAGCTATTGCAAAGGTTGCTACAAGGAGTAAAAAGGCTTACACCCTTGTAGATTTATCTTGCTAAGGTTTGTTTATTCTAGGGAGTAAAAGGGCTTACACCCCTAGAGGAGTAATAAACCCTAGCTCTTAAACAAGAGACTCTATAACCCAATATATAAGGCACTAATCTTTTTGCATTGGAGATTGAATATTGTGCATTGGTAAATGTGATTTTAAGGGGATTGAATTGTTCAAGTTTGAAATTTAATTCTACATGCTTTAAGCTATATTGTGCCCTAAGAGCGTCTTGTTTAGCCAAGTAATCTAGCTGTTGTAATAAACATTTAGCTACAGCCAATAGGGCTGCAGCAAACTCACTCTCTTTCACTCTCTTACTAACTTTTCTACCGCTTAAATTCACTTGTAAGCCTTGGTAATTGTTATACTGATTATAAGCCCTTGTTTGGGTGGTTTACTAGTTGATTTTAGTGACTAGAACTTGTTGTAGAAAAAGTTTGCTACAGCCATAAGGCTGTTACAAAATCTTGCTGATAAAACTTAATAACAGCCCTCTTTTGCTATCAAAGTCTTGGTTTAATTATTGGGAAATTATCTACTTGTTGCTAACTTTATTTTCCAGCATCATACACTTGATTTGGATGGTTTAGTTTGCAGTTGTCACAACTTATTTACTGCATATATATATATATATATATATATATATATATATATATATATATACTGCTGCAATTTTGGGACAGCAAGGTTTCTTTTTTATTCTCATTGGATTTGAGGCTTTAATCATCATATATTGTCTTGTTCCGGACAGGTCTAACATTGTTTTGCAGGTACACAACCTTGGCAACCATTCATCAGCACATAAGACCTTTCTCAAGCCTCACTTCCACTCTTGACCTTGACCTATAGGGGCATTCTTCAAGTTCTTTGCTTCTCCCATCACAATCCCCCTAGGGTCACTGGGAAGCCTCCCTTGTGTTGGACTTGTCCTTCGCTAAAACGAGGGGACCATCTATTGAGGTGACAATGACAGCTGTTCCCAGTTGTGTCACAGATTTGTGGCTTGGGTAAGCCTTTGCCCAAACTACAAACTGTGCGATAACAGTCTGGAGCTTCCCTAAGCTGCTAATCAAAACAAGTAATCTTTATCAATTCCATCTATCTTCATCATGTAAATCTTCAACATTTGAACTCCAAGCAGCATTGCTACTCCCCTTTCCTTTATAGTAACTTTACCATTGAGCACATCAGCTGCCTGAGCTCTGCAATCCCAGGCTCCATAGCCTGATTTCCCATAGAAAATGCAATTTTTTCCTTTCTTAGTGTTTCCTTTACCTTTATTTAATTTTATACCGCCTTTGCCTCGATAATATAAAAGGCATCTTCTACAATCTCCTTTTCATCAGCATCTAGCCATTTTTGCCTCTGCTAGGAGGGCTGAAATCATGGTCTCCACAGACTGTAAAGGTATCTTGTTAAGTGTGAACATTACATTGTTGCAATTCCAGGGAAAACTGTTCAATTTAACAGCTTTAGCATCCTCCTCGTCAACTTTGACACCAACATCAGCTAATTGTTGCATTAATGCTTTTAAAATGTTTATATGGCTAGACATTGTTTCTCCACTAGCATCTTAAGTCTAATTAATTGTTTCTTCAAGGTCAATTTCATTTTGAGCTTTTGATCCAAACAATTAATCTAGTTCATCCCAGATTTCTTCTGAACTTTTAGACTAGTTAGGATGGTGTAATTGTTTGTCAGACACTCCTAGCCCAATGACAGATTTTGCTTTATCGTCTGTTAATGTCCATTCATTGTTTCAACCAGTTTATCCTGTTGTAAAGGATTTTGCTCTACTCCACTAACAATACTCCATACATTTAAATGCACCTGAAATTTAATCTTCCATGTGTGACATCTTCGCCCATTAAACGTTTCTAAGCTAACTGATATTTTCAGTTTAGCAGGAAGAAAGTAAAATATAAAATACCTTCTTGCCTGGAAGGCTGGAAGCCTACATCAAACCCTGTGAGCCACAAAAATGGGTCTGTTTGCTGTCCTCACGGATCTATCTGGCATCTGAGAGCATCTCTTTCTGCAGGTATGCTAGGCATTCTTCAAAGCACAGATTTTGAGTTATTGTCTGACCAATGGCGGTATGCTTGACTGTCTGGTACATATGTACATTCCATTGTCCATGCCCCAGGTCTGGGTGTCTTCATCATTGCAAGGCATCTATCAATTCAGGAGTATAATTTAATTTACGTTGTGGGTTTCTGTGCTGGTTTATCACTCTTCTGGACAGCATTTTGGACATATTTGAATCACTCCTTCAATCATTCGACTAAAGTGTGCTTCGATACAAATCTGTCATGCAAGACCTTGTCTCAAATATGTCTATTTGGCACACATAATAGCTGTGTAAATGCTTGTGCTTATGCTGCTTGGGTGTCATGTAGTCTATCTGCAGTGGCATTTTTAGTCACAAACCTGTTTCATTTGGTATGATTGTCCATGTGACATCATCAGGAAATATTACCTTCAAAAGTTTTTTTAAATGCATCTACCTTTGTACTGTTTCTAGCCTATAAACCTTAGAAATAATGAATTATATCCACTTAATAAATTTGCCCTTGAAACTATGCTACCTTCCCTCTTATTCTCCTTTTCAATCTCAATCCCACATGTTCTTCCTCAGGTTGCCATTTGGGAATTTTACTCCAATCTTCAAAGGCTCATAGGGTCCAGTATAGGTCTGGAGTCTGATAACATGTAGAAAAAGATACAACAATGCACACCAATATAAAGGGCGAGAGAGGTGTGCAATAAAATTTTATTAACTCGAATCCTTAATACACTGAGGTCAACTCATATCTACTAACACTTTACTCTATTGATGGATATTTAACAAATTAACACTAATGAGATCTTTACGAAATATTAATTTTTAACTCCTATTATTGGAGTGCTAATAACCTAGTACCCCAACAGTAAGGTTAGTTACTATTTAGCTGGCTAGCAAACACAAATATGGATGGAGTTCACAATGATTTCAAAGACAAAAGTAGATAATTTCTCTCTTACAGGCAATGGATTAGTTGTGAACATTCTTTCTAATGCAATAATTTCTCTAAATTGTTAACATCTATTAAATATATTTGACCGGTCTGGTTTTTATATGAAAGACTTACACCTGTCGGCCTTTTCACTCCCATTTGCAATATCCATTGGGAAGAAGAATATGTCAAAGATTGAAAACTAACCTATTTGTTTATCTGCAGAGTGAAAAGTGAAATATACAGTTAGAAAATGTCTGTTTTCAAGCTCGAAATATTTTCATAGGAAAGAGAGCGAGTAATCTATAGTAAACACACATTCCTAAATCTGCATAGATAGAGCAACACTCAGATTGGACATGTGCTCCTGTACTTAAGAGGAGTTTTCTTGATATTTTAAATCATATGAAAGTTTATGATTGCTGTGAGCATGTCTATCATACAATAAGGTTATCTCACCGCTACAAATGCATGGAAAGATTGCTTCATCTGCTCCTTTAGACAGAAGCATTATCCTTCCATTCTGGCAATCCTTAACAACCACTGACATGCGTTTCCTATCGGAAGTGAACTCCAGTATATCCAAAATCTCGTACCGCAGAACCAAGCCATTAAAATTTATATCTGCAAGACATACAATGGCAGAAAAAATGAGTGAAATAGTAAGCATTAAGAGTACTCCAGAAAATCCTTGTTTTCAAAACTCTCAGCACCATAGCCTTTCCATAGTGCCAATGTTTTCTAGACACCAAATCCATATAAGTCCTAACTCAATGAACTAGAGAAACAAGTTTACTAAAGGGAAGCAAATAATAAGGCATGGAACAACAGTAATAAATATTTAGTTGAGACATAGGCATATCATTCCATTTAAAAAAAAAAATTCTACTTAGAGACGAGAAATTGGAGAATAACTCATTTTATCATTCAGAAATATTACAAATCTGTATAGCCATATCTTTACCATAAAATTAGAATGGACTAATATCAGTGCATACCAAGAAAATTTCCTGTTTTACTGGTAAGAACCATATGCAGGCAAGAAGCAGCATTGACAAGGGCATCCTCATCCTGGGACTGTGATTTATAGGATATTGAACCACTAGCACTGCAAAATATCTAATATACTCAGGTGCCAATTCAACATCACCAAACTAAACCTATCAATAAAGTTCAAAAAAAGAAAAGGTGTCCACATAAAATTAATTATGTTTTATAGTATAACTGGAACATAAAATTGGATTGAAAAGTTTACAATGACCTTTTAAGAGGCACAACAGTATTACAAATCGCCATAACTGTGAGAAACTTAACAACTTCAGGAACCTTGTTTGCGATAGCACGAGCCAAATCAGAATCTGTAAGAAAAATGAAAACATTAGAAGCGTTAGAACGGACAGTATTTTACATGCATAGTCATTGCAAAAGTCAGTTATTTAAAAATAGGGGAAGTATTTGTTTCACTCCAATAATTCATTCCTTGAGGTCATATATCAGACTCCTTAATATAGGGGATGATATGTCAGATACGGAGCATTCATTAAACAAAATAAAAGAACTCAAGAAAAGGAAGAGAGCATCAATGCTCTTTTGGAAGATATAGGACCCTGGTACACTACCTGGATTTGGCATGGAAGATCTACATGTGGGAGAAAAGAAAATTGTTGTTTTTACACAAGAATCCATCCTTATCAAGTTTCTAACGAGGTGGGGTTCATAGCTATTTCCAATCGTGACAATTGCAAGTGAAAGTCTAACTGGAGGACAGTCACCTGCCAATTTGTACCTTGCACTACAAGCCACGTCCCTGAAGAAAAGGCTAGAAGCATGGACCATAGAATAAGCAATGCTCAAAAACTTTCCAGGGATAGCGAAAATGCAGTCAAGGAACTTGCTCTTGAGTCTTGTTACTCCCTCACTTCTAGGGGTAACTAGGGGAGATTTTTTCTCCATGATCCACACTACAGACAGATGATGGCACTCCGGACTCTCCACACAGAGTTGCCCACAGATGCCTTCCATTAAATGCTCAGCTCACTCACATCAGATGGCATGGTGCATTACACATTGAGGTACATTGTTCTGACACATCATATGGAGTGATAATGTCAATGTTTTGGGCATGAAAATGGTGATCATGGGCTGAATTGGATTATGAATCATGATGCTTTGAATTTATACTTTTTGTCTTCTTTCACTTTGGTGTTCATCATCATTTCTTAGTCAAGTGTTGCCACACTTGGGCAAAGTTGTACTATTGGGGGGCCTTAATAGGGGTAACATGTCCATATCCCTTACCATACATAACATATTGTAAGATCCCCTCTTGCTGCTGATATGATTTTATGTGTAATGCTGATATATTTTGGTGCTTATCTGGTTCAGATATTTCGTCAAACAGTTCACAACATGCTCTGATATCACTGTAAACTCCCCCTTAGGGTTTGCTGATGTGGTTTAGGACATTTGTCAAACAGTTCACTGCTGCTATATTTTGTGTTATTTATTTCAGATCTATTGTTTAGTACAATTTCACAATCACATCACAAGAAATTTGGCACAACAATGGGATTTTACTTTATTCAAATGACAAGAAACAGCTGTTACATTCAATGTATGGAATAACAACCTCCTTCAATCTATGATAACAGCAAATAAAACACAGCAGATGTAATCTGATTCACTTACTAATCTGACCTGTAGATCACATGCTTGGGCAGTCATTTATTGCATAAGATCGCCCCCTTTTTAAACCCTCTGATCAGCAATAGATATTGGCTCAATTTGGGGAGAAGATACAGATGAATAACAGTTCTGTAATAACCCTTAGAACTACTGCAAATGACCACGCTGTAGCAGCTTGGATATACTGGATCAGTCCTCCCTTTGAATGCCACGAACCAGCAAATGATTGGATCGACTTGTTGAGAAGGATAGTTGTAGGTAATGGCAGCTAAATATGAGCTGAAACAGCATCCCCTTGCTGTCACACAACTTGCATATTAACTCTCACAACCCCACGAACTGCTGTTAGAAATGACTCGGTCCTCACAAGGCTGTAAGGTCCTCTCTTTGGTGCTCACACAACTGCTAGAAACCCCACGACCTGCAAACTAGGGTACAGCCTCCCTTTAAGCTACACAAGAATCTGAAGATGAGGGTTTGGCCTCCACAACAACACACAAACTCTGCAAATGCACACACAACTTAGCAAAATGATGAATCTTCCTCTTCCACAATGAATCCAATGAGAGATCCGTGTGATCTCTCCCTCTGACCAGCTAGGGTGGATTCTTTTCACCACAGAAACCAATCTGCTCAAGGGTTTCTGGCCCCAAATCCACAAAAACTATGAGAGCTCTCCAAAATCCAAATTTGATAAATAATCATGAATAATGAGAAAATGAGCATCTAATTCTCATTTATACCCTTTTTGCATTTTCCGCTCAATTAAATAATATAAAGTGACACTATAAAATATCTCTTTATTATTTTCCCCAAAGTCGCTTTATAACACCCTTTTAACTCCAAAAAATGATTTATTTGATTTTAAAGCATTTCCAAGCACTGGAAGTCGTTTTTCATCATCTCAACATTTAAAGTTTTTATTCTCAGTTCCAACGAGTTATAACACTAAGGTGCCCCCTTAAATAATTTAGTCAAAATAACACCTTTAGTGAAATTAATCAAATAATGCTCAATATTACTCCCAAATTGCGGGAACAGTCGAAATGCATCGGAATCGAAAATTGACTGCACAAGAGTGATCATGATGATGAAAGCTGATAAACGGACATGGTTGGGCATCATATAACTCCTCTAAACCCTCTGAGCTCACTGGTAACATCAAATTACCCTTAGATCAAACTGACACAAACCCTCAAAGTCATCTCCAATTGGAGATCAAGAGAACCCGAAAATAGGGACTGTTATCCCCGATTTCTAGGGATAATTAGGAGATCATGTCTCGAGGCCCACAGGTCCTAGACATGGAGTACCGAGAGCAAGATTGACCTGGGCATGGCCCTGGAGGGCCCATCTTTCTTCTTCTTCATCAGACTTGTCCTGTCAGCAGCAGCAACATCCATCACCTTCGGCTTGGACTTGCATCGGAGAAGACTCTTGCTCCATGAGGTAATCAGTCCAGGTATCATGGTATGTGTCATGTTTGATCATTATAACTTTCAGATATATGCATCAGATTCCTTTCGTTTCTGACAACTGCTTGGATCTTACACTAACCAACTTGACCATGGTTGGGGGGATTGACAAGGTACCCTAGCAAGCTTGTGCCCATAGGTTTTGGTTAGCTACCAAGGGGAATTTTGAAGAGCCATCGTCCGCTCCCATCATATTATCACTTTTACATCTTATCTCCCATTCATCTATCCCATTCCCCTAGTCCGGACATTAGGATGACTTATTTGTGGTTACACCTTATCCTGTGGGAAGAAGGGGCTAAAGGCCCATGGGGTAAAAGCAGCTAGTAAGAGATAAAAACCATAAAAATAAAACCTAGAGATGCCTCGCCCAGGGATCCCCGAGAAGGCAATAAAAAGCCTCTCAATAAGAAACAAGAGGGACCCAAAGAAAAATAACAAAACAAGACCTAGCCAAGAGGATGGGGGGTCTCATCACGAGCC
>ML782225.1:1205386-1215862 GCA_009831015.1 Picea engelmannii | reverse complement strand
CGAGTAGATCATTGTTACATCTCCCCTTAGAGAGAGAATTTTTCAGCCATTGAAGAAAAGGGATTAAGCCTAGCCTTTGCTACACTTATCTTGCCTCTTCCTTTGAGCTAGCGTTGAAGTTATAGGTTGAAAGAAGGTGACGTCCTAGGCCTAGGTTACCTACACCTAGGGTTTTCATCTTCTAGGTTTTGAAAGCCTTGTCCTTACAACACTTTATCCCTTAGACTTATTCTTTATGTTAGCCATTTTTCCAAGTTGACCTAAAGAAGGAGGAAAGAGCACGAGGCCTTGCTTAAGCAACACCGAAGTGAGCCTCTTTCTCCTAGGGTTTTGATTATAGGGCCCTGCCTTTGCAGCACCATAGAACCCTACCTTCTAGTCTTTAAGTCATCATCCTTTCAAAATCTTGTGCCATCTTCTTATTTGACTCCATATACCCTAAGGCACTGATATTTGACCTCCAACGTTGAAGTCTTAGTGTACAAAACTACTTTCAAAACTATAATTTTGAAACCCTAACTAACCAAACTAACCTAATTAGGGCTGACGTCACAGTTGGATATTTCATCTTGACGCAGCAAAAGTTGAATATAAGCAATTAAGTGATGATTTCAAGCATTTATTGAGCAAATTGTTGATTGGATACATTGTTGGCTTAGTCATCTTGATAGATATTGATGAATTGATTCTCTTTCATGGTTAATTGACAAAACGTTGACTTCATCTTGTATCTATTACTTTACATTGCTTATTGAATAATAGCAGATAGTCATTGAAGTACTAACCCTTTGAGCTATAGCCCGCATATATATATATATATATATATATATATATATATATATAGTATTGCTTGTTATTTTGTTCTGGGCAGGTGTTTTCAATAGGGCATACACTTCATTTATTGGTTGATTAGCCAGATTGTCTGACTCTGGTGGTGACCTGTGAGGAGGGAACTCTGAAACTTGACTTAATACCTTCTGCCTCTTCAAACCCCAGGTTGTCGGGGACGTCTCCCCTGGGCTAACCTCCCTAAACAGAAAGAACCTCCCCATCGAGGTGACATTGGGTGGGGAAGGTTCCTATTACGCCAATTTGATCTCTATCCTTTAGCCTATGACCTAAACTACAAACTGTGCGATAACAGGGACATTACATTCCTCCCTTCCCAAAGGTTGTTTGTCCTCAAGCAATGCCATCACACCCTTACGATCAACAAGCTGAACCAAACTGAAATTGAGAATGATCCCAAGGTCCCAAACCAACCTACAAGATGTGAAGCACCCTCTGCTCAAAGCATTGTCCTGCAAGGTACTAACACAAGAGGCCTCCTGAATACTACCAATAAGTAGAGCAATCAGATACTACAAAAACTCGGTCAACCCCTTAGAAAATTGTTCTTCTAGGAAACCAATCCAATGCACCACAGAAGTAAACTCCTGAAAGTAAAACTGTCTCTCTCATTTTTTTCAGTTGCTAAACTGCCAAACAATGTAATCTCAGGGTCCCAAGCTAGTCTCAAAAAGGAACCAACATGTTGACGCTGCACCACTCTAATCATAATCGTTTGAACATCGTACCCAGACTACATTCTCCTCTCCTTGAACCCCAAGTTGACGTGCCTAAAAGGGGTGAACCCACTACCATGAATCATATCATGCAAAGGCATCTCAATGAAGTCAAAGTTTGCAAATCCACTGCCAGACTCAATCTTGGGTATCGACAAAAAACATTTGTCCCGCCATATAGAATAAGTCTCAACATCTCTCACGATCTTCCAAAAATGAAATAGACCAATCATTGTCACAACCCTGTTAATCATTATCCAAATTTGAAGCAATCTACCAATCAGATGAATTTCTGAATCCCACAACCAAATTAGGGGTCCACCATCCCCAATAGCTACTGACTCACGATGTGATACATTGATAACCATTGGAATCCACATAAGCCAGGTCTTTGATTTCTGATTTTGTATGCAACCATCTGGTGGAAACAAAGTAGGAGACTTGCAAAACTTGAATTCATCTTCTGAAGATGGAAGCACATCATACTAGAGTGATCTGTGTAATCTTTTATCTAACCCACCTTTACATGCCATCAGAAACACAGTCAAATCATACGTATGTGGGCTGAAAGAAAATTGATGAGCATACCTCACCACGCAATCAGGGTGAAATTCACCCGCTTGTGCCAATGGAATACAAGAATAGTCACTTCCATTCCATGTTACACCACTGCCATCGCATGCATTAGGAGGTGGCTCACAACTTAGATCATGAAGAGCAGATTTTGCATTAGCTCTGTAATCCTCAAGAAAAAATGATGGAACAACATTATGAACTAACATACTATCCTCAAAAGAATCTGTCTCCTCCTCACATGGATTTTCAACAACCACCACTGATACCAATGTATACCATTGTATCATTTTGCTCCCATTTTATCTTATCCTGTGCATTCACTCTAGTAGTGTCATCTGAACTTGGATCCTAGATTGATGTGTCTACAACTATAATATACCCATTCCCACAATCATTAGATGCATACACTTCCCTATTGGTTGGTCCACAAGGTATATGCTCAACTCTCTCATCTGTAGCTATGACTTGAACCTTCAATGAGCTATCCAAAAGAGGTGGCTTATGATCCCCATGATGCAAACTATGTACATAACCAGAAATTTATGAGTCATACCTCCCTTCAATCCTCTGGAAGTCTGAATGCTCCTCGTGCTTGACCATCACAAGAGGCTCTTCCCCCCAATCATGAGTACCACTAACATCCTCATGTGTTATGGCTGCCATAGATGACTGAGTTTCTGATGTGGATGATGAAGAATGTGCCAAACTCAACTCCCCACAAAGCTCATAAACCTGAATTTTAGATTCTTGAAAGGCCATTTGAGTGCTCTTCAAAGAATCCTTGGTAACCTTAAGCTCATGGGTAAGCTTCTCAACTTCCCCTTCTTTCCCTTTTGGCGCATCAAAATAAATCTCATCAAGCATGAGAAAATGATCTCTATCTAAAAGTAGGTGTAGGTAATTAAATTTCATTACCACCGATGCTTCTCTAAGTGCTTGAAAATCTGCAAGGGAAAGTTCTCCTTCAAAATTCTTATGTATACTTGGATCAAAATTCTTATGTGTCCCTGGAGCCCTCCAACAACAATTTTCCATTAACTTATGAGTATCATCAAAATGTTTTACAGTTGCTACAATCATGTCTTCACTTACCTTCAATTGCCCTACCAAATGATGGGACTCATGGGAACTATCATCTTCATACAAATTTTTTGATTTGTATACACAATCATGCTTCCCAAAATCAGCTTCCTCTTTCTCATCCTTCATGCATAACTCTCGAGAAATTAGATCATCATCACAGGGAAATTCATCCAACACCAAATCTGATTGGAAAACCTCATCATGTGTGCTATCAACATGTCCATCATGTGCATTGGTGTTATCAGCTTCATAGGGTACCTCTAATGATGTATTAAAGGTTGTTGTTTTGTCAACCTCGTTGCAAACATCCTCAACATGAATAGATGCATGCACTTCAAAGAAGTCATCCTAGGGTTATGTCAAACTTCCATCATCAGGTGAAGCATTCACGTCACCAGCCACTTCAGATTTGAACCCCTCTTCTTTCTTCCCAACTGATAAGTGAGGCTCCAACCACTCAGGATGCTCTAACAATGTAGTTAGATTCTTCTGATATTCTTGAAAAACTTGCAAAAGTTCTGCCATGAGTTCATGATTTGTCTTCAGCTTTCTTAAGCCATTGAATGCACCTTTATACCAAGTTACCACTACTGAAATCGAAAGGTATAAGTGTTGGTCACTTATCGGAAACAATCTGAAAATATCTTCTCACCGATTTCCCCTCAGGCCGGTAGGATGCACAGCTTCGATACCACTGTAAGATCCCCTCTTGCTGCTGATATGATTTTATGTTTATTGTTGATATATTTTGGTGCTTACCTGGTTCAGATATTTCATAAAACAGTTCACAAAGTGCTCTAATATCATTGTAAACTCCCCCTTAGCGTTTGTTGATGTGGTTTAGGACTTTTGTCAAATAGTTTGTTGAAAGTTGTAACATCAGACAGGTACTTCCACGTTGGCATGTGTCTAGCACGTCACGTTGTCTAATGCCTCTTAGAACCTTAGAAGTTAATTTTGTGTAAGTGAATGACTTTTTGTAATTAATGGAGGTTAATTAAGTTAAAAGCCTAAGTTATTATCCTTAGTAACTTAAGTGAAAATTAAATTACGTCATAGCCAATGGATCTAGAAGTGAAGGTGGGATTAGATCTAAGTTGTTGATCACTTTGGATGAGATAAAGGGTTTTGGCTTAGGGTTTGATTTGGTCTAATCTCAAGATTATAAAAAGGCAGCTAACAAGAGAGGAGAAGACACAAGTGAGATAGAGACTAGACACAGAGAGTGAGCTTTCAGGTGTGCAGGTACAGGGATCTGAGGGAAAGAGACAAAGTGACAGCAAGGGTTTTAGCAGCCTTGAGGTTTGTGAGGCTAGGTTGATTGTTGTAATTGTAATTTCCTCAAAGGGTTATTTTCCCACGACGGGAGCCCCAATTCATAATAAAATCTCACAGAACTGGTTTTCCCATGAAGGCTTTTCAAGGGGTTTTACCCGAATCTCGTGTGCAAATGTTTTATGGTTTCTGTTATTAATGCTTCCACTGATGTTTGTTAAGAACCTCGCTGTATTGTGATTCAGTAAATTAGTTTTTCTCAGAATTAACAATCGTGTGCTAGGTTTTAGAAAAATTAACATGGTATTGTTGAGATTATTTACCTTGGGAAGTGTTCCCCATGTGTTTGTGAGCTCCTAAACACATCTGGGAAGTACTATGTACTTTGTGCCTTGTACTTTATGTCTAATTTCACTTTGACTTAGGAGATTTAAGTCAAAAGTGAAATTTTGTCATTTTGGCCTAAATGACTATTAATTCACTTTGTGGGTGAATTAGGAGACATAAAGTGAACTTAGGGAACTTAACCCAAAGTGGGTTTGAGTGTGAGATTATTATGGGATGATCGATTCTCAACCATTGATTGGACATGAGATTGGATGATCTCAACCGTCCAAACTTTAGGTTTCCTTATAGAGGTTCAAGAGGGGTGCAAAGGGCAAGGAGGAGCTCATTCACTCATTTGTTCACTTGGAGAGTTTGAAAGAGAGCATGAGGATGAGGTTTGAGGCTATGGTTGAGAAAATCTTGGGCGCTTCTTATTGACATGTTTTTACAGGACGAGTGTGTTTGTCATTGATGGCAAGAACAGCAGCGACGATGGCAAACAGGAAACGCAAAAGCTCAGAAGGAAAAGCATAGTACAGAAACGTGATCAGGATCAACATCTCCACGGGACAAACCAGGACCGTTGGAGGATCGTGACCGTCGGATCTACAAGCCAGATCAATGGCAGGGATGAATTGCGGAGAGCGAAAGAAGAATTAAACAACTCGCTAGTTCTAATCCCGCAATCGGTCTAGATCGCCAGATCTAATAAACCCAAATATCGACAACTGTTGTTGATCTAACAAACGATCAGATTAAGTCGGATTAATTCGTGACCGTCGGATGCGCAATCACCAGATCAACAGCAGGGATAGATTGCGGAGATCGAAAGGAGAATTAAATATCATGCTATTTCCAATCTCGCAATTAGGCAGGACAGTCAGATCTTATAGCCTCGAACATCGATGATTGTGGTTGACTCACCAACAGCGCACAACTTCAAATTGTGGAGTTTTGGTGACGAGTTAAATCACTCGCAAGTTGTGGTTCCACAATCATCCTTGATCGTAGATCAGCTTCAAGAGTCTTCACGACCATTGGATCACTTTAAGTAGAAGGACAGGATAAGCAAGGGCTGAGATCTGAGATCTCGATTATCCGAATACCCGTCAGTCATCGGATCATTTTCGAGTGGAAGGATAGGATAAGCTAGAAGAGCAGCACCGTAGATAGATCGAGCCATCGATCTAAGATCATGATCGATGAACAACATTTAGTTCGGGTCTAAAAGTTGTGAGGAGGTTACTGTTCGGGGATTCTCACTTCAGAAGAATTGGCGACTTGAAAAGTCGAAATACCCTAAGTCCCAAAGGCCGAAGTCCCGAAGGGATTGAGGATCCACGTCAACAAGACTACGTCAGCAACGACACGTGGCGCAATCAGACAATGACAAGTGTCAAGTTGATTCGACATTTCAGGTACGTGCAAATCACAAATCCGAGTGACACGTGGCAGCTACTAGGCTCATGACACATCATCAAGTGACGTAAATAAGTGACGTCACTCCGGGAGTTTTACTTTGGGAGCTTTACCACCAGCACTTGCCCAAAGTTTCGAAGTCCCTAAGTGGTTTGGGGTCGTCCATCGTCGAGGAGGACAGGTGGTGCGAGATCCACAACTTCGGAAGTTTATGGATGAGGAGAACGTGAAAATCGCCGAAGACAAATCTCGACCGTTGATCATCAAGGGGAGTACGTGTCAGTTGATCTGAGATTTCGAAGAAATCTCACTTCAAGGATTTCCAGTTGAGACTTGAGAATTCCGAAGTCCGGAGATGCGAAAGGATCGTGATCGTTGATTCGAAAGGGACACACGTCAATGGATTGTCAGCTACGGGAAAAAGCAAAGGAAGGTTGAAAGGTTAGAAAGTTGAGATTTCCAAACCCAGAATACCCGAAGGGATTGTGACCGTTGATTCGAGAAGACCACGCATCATTAGATCGTGGACTCCGGGTGAAATGCTCTGGGAGCAAGCGGAGTTTGAGAATCGAGACTCCTGAAGCCCGAAAGGCGAAATCGATCTCGTCCATTGGTTTGGAGGGCCACATGTCACTTGATCATTGAGACTAAGGATCGCGCGTGAACGGAGGAAAGAAGGCAGGAAAAGACAATAGATTAGGGCCGTTGATCGAGGGAATCTGTCAGAGACCGCGAGATCGACGATCACGCCTGATTGCGGGATCAGAAGTTGCTCGAAAGTTAATTTTTTGAGGGCAGGCCGCAATTGAAACCACGGAATCGGAGAAGGGGTACGTGGCAGCTGGAGGTAGATTGCGGGGAGAAAAGCGGTTAATCCCAAACCACTGTTGGACGCGCCCGCAATCGTTCGCTTACGCAAGGACGTAGCCCAAGGTCACATGCGACAGGGGGCTAACGAGAAGAGAGCTCGCGCTCGCAATTACGTGGTCACTTGAGACCATCGCCCAAGGTCATAGCCAGTGGTCATGTGGAGAGGAACATTGCGCCTGGTGCTAGTTCGGGCATGAAAAGTCCACGAGGACCTGTGGATCAAAAATCCTCTACGTGTATAATCCAACGCCGCTAATCAAACCGAATCTGATCGAAGGGTTGTTGTTTCATTTCGTGGTTTCTTGATCAGTTACAATTCAGTTACACTAAGTGTTATAACCCTAATTTGCACCATACATGCTTACCTGGCATCAGGCCATCTCAGATTCCTTCTTTGCCAAAACACTATTGAACAACTCTTCTAAAAACTCCATTTTTAAAAGTCCACGCTAGTTGACCCACTACAGCTAGCGTGGACACTGTAGATCCACGCGGACTATAGTGGGTCAGCCCCTAATTTGCACCATACATGCTTACCTGGCATCAGGCCATCTCAGATTCCTTCTTTGCCAAACCACTACTGAACAACTCTTCTAAAAACTCCATTTTTAAAAGTCCACGCTAGCTGACCCACTACAGCCCGCGTGGATCTACAGTGTCCACGCTAGTTGTAGTGGGTCAGCTAGCGTGGACTTTTAAAAATGGAGTTTTCAGAAGAGTTGTTCAGTAGTGTTTTGGCAAAGAAGGAATCTGAGATGGCCTGATGCCAGGTAAGCATGTATGGTGCAAATTAGGGTTATAACACTAACTGAATCATTGTTCTGGAACGTCTGAATCATTGCTCTGGGACGTTGGAATCATGGCTCTTGAGCGTTCTGAGATTCCCGACATGGGCGTTAGAGATTCGGAGAGTAACGATGATGAGGACATGAATAAAAGAAACAAGTCGTGACAGGAAAGTTGGTGTTTCTCGGTAAAACAAGTTGAACTATATGTGATCAAGGTCACAGCAGGAACACAGCGTGAAAGATGCAGAGATGAAGAACATAAGCTGGACAGAGCAGAAATGGTGAAAACTACAGACTGTACGAGAACCTAAGAGCAGATGGAGAGAGACAGCAAATGGAGCCAAGCATGAATAGACAGAAGCAAAGCAGTGTAGCAGAACAGTGATGAGACTGGTAAGCCATTGATAAATACTGTATCACTGTAATAAATTTCACCAAGCAAAGATTTATATCCCAGGGTGGAAGGGTGGTGCTAGGGAGGACCGTTGTCCTCAGAGTTTCAAGTGGGAGCTTGAACACAGGGAGTTGTAGCTTCCATCTGGTTGCAACCAGAAAAACCAAGGTGGTAGGGTGGTGCAAGGGAGAACCACTGTTCTCTGTTATACAGGTTGGTGCCTGTGTGACTAGAAGTCGGTGCTTCCATCCAGTTGGTGCTGGAACACAAAGGGAGTTGGTGCTTCCTTCTAGTGGGTGCTAGAGAAACCAGAGAGTCGGTGCTCTCAGCAAGTTGTTGCTTGTAAAACAGAGGTGGTAGCCTCAAAAGGAGTTGGTGCTCATAAGAATGATAATGTACAGAAAATAAAGACTACTTATCATATCAAGAAGAAGAGGTTTTCTCCCTTTATGGGTTTCCTCAAGAATATTTGTCTCTGTGTATTTCATGTGTGTGATTGATGTTGAATACTCTATTGCTTACTTCCCTGAATTATTGTGATCATCATTGAGTGTTTGGTAATGAATTTAAAATGGGCATAATTGTTTAAGCATAGTAACAACTGATTCACCCCCCCCTCTTAGTTGTCCAACACTTCTATCCATAGAGGCAGCCAGCAAGCTTAGGTCCTCATTTATTTAGTGGAGAGGTTCTTGCTTGGAGGGCGCACTTGGTGAGGAGGGCGCATCATCAGCAGGGAGGACTTTCAAAGCTCAGATTGCAGTGAGGTATGTTTCAGTGGGAAGCTATAGCTCAGTATCAGAGTACTGTGGGAGGGTTTCTCCATCAGAGCTTCCAATTGGCAGAGAGCTACAGTTCAGTGGTTTTGATAGCATTTTTGGAGGGCGCACTTGCTTCAATTGGGCTTGTATTGCAGCTTGGATCAAGCTGCTATTGTTTCAGGTTCTTTTGTTTATTATACTTGTATTCCACCTTCTACTTGTTGTTAACCCCTAATCTTATGTTTTACTCCTTAATTTGTGGACAAACTATGTTAGCTACTTTTAGTATAAATAGAGATCATAAGATCTCTTTTTAAATATAACTCTCCCTCTTGTGAGAGACCTGGTCTGAAATTTTCGACCCTCTTGGCTATTTCTATCTCTTGTGCACTTGTGTAGTGATGCGCTAGCCTTGGAAGGTTTTTCTATTACTATTGTGGTGGTATATCTTGGCATTTTTCCTTGAATTGGTATGGCTTTTACTTTCTTGCTATCATTTGTTTCAAGTCAAGGTTATTGTGTTAGGAACTAGGTGGGAAGTATAACGGCATACACCCCCACCTTAGGCTTTCTTATCCCCGCTTTTCAGGGATAACTACGAAATCATGTCTCGGGGCCCACAAGTCCTAGACATGGAGTATCGAGAGCAGGATTGACCTGAGCATGGCCCTGGAGGACCCACCTTTTCTTCTTCCATCGTCTTTATCTTGTCAGCAACAGCAGCATCCATCACCATCGATTTGGTCCTGTATCAAAAGAGGTTCTTGCTTCATGAGGTAATTAGTCCAGGTATCATGGTATGTGTCACATTTGATCATTAAAACCTTTAAATGTATGCATCTGATTCCTTTTATTTCTAACGACTGCTTGGATCTTACATTTGCCCACTTGACCATGTTTGGGGGGATTCACAGGGTGTCCTAGCAAGCCTTTGTCCATAGGTTTTGGTTTGCCACCGGTGGGACTTCTGAAAAGCCATCGTCCACTCCCATCATAACACCACTATTTCATCTTATTTCCCGCTCACTTGCCCCACTCCCCTTGTCCGGGCATTGGGTTGACCTTTCTTTAGGACTGCACCTTGTCTCGTGGGAAGAAGGGGCTAAAGGCCCAGAAGGTAAAAGCAAGCTGGTAAGAGATAAAAGCCTAAAATAAAACCTCGAGATGCTTCGCCCAGGGATCCCCGAGAAAGCAATAAAAGGCTTTTCAGCAAGAAACTAGAGGGACTCGGAAGAAAATAATAAAACAAGACCTAGGCATAGGATAGGGGGTCTTATCACGAGCCAGCCTATTAGGTCCATGGGTACCTAGCAGTATGACATTGCCACCAGCTGGTTACCACGCCAGGGCAGTGACTCTTGGTTGCATGGCCAAGGGAAAGGGGGTCTCATCACGAGCCAGCCTTTCATTTCTGTGAA
>ML782225.1:1180096-1193239 GCA_009831015.1 Picea engelmannii | reverse complement strand
TTAATAAAGTGACCCATAACATCATAAAGTCACTTTTACATTTCGAAATTAAAAGACTCAACTTTATAAAATCACTTTATAAAGTCACTTTATAAAAAACACATTATAAAGTTACTAGGAAAATATTTGCTTGGTCACTTCCGCATGCTGAACGCTGCCAATGCAGAAGTACCTCCAAGCTACCAAATCTCAACAAATTAGACCTGCAAATCAATTACCTAACGAGGACAAGATGAATGCAAACCGCACAAATACATAGATTCATATGGGTAAATCCATCATAGTTAGCAATTTGTGGGCCCAACTGAGCTGATGTAACATTGTAACCTAGCAAAAATATGCACAAAAACAGAGATAATTTGGACCCCAGGCTGCCAGGAACGCACGGAACGTCATAGGAACAACATTGGGAGCAGTGTAACCCTCACCCAAAAGCTCCTTCCAAGCTCCCAAAGCTCTTGGAACCACTCCACATGCTTTTTGAAATGTTTCCTACATGTTTCAAAGCTTCCGAAACTTCCGAAACAGCTGGGACAGGTTCCCCAACACCCAGAAGTGCTTCCCGTGCAACTAGGGTTTAGACATACATAGACAGTTTCAGTTTTTTATCAAGTTTCTGGTCAAGCTTTTAAATTTGGAAGACTATTAACTCAGAAAGTGACCGGGGTCTACTCAGCTGAACTCTCAGTTTGAATGTGAATTTCCCTGTGGATATGAATACATAGTCCTGCTCCTACTTACAAAAAAAACTATTAAGAGAAAGAAACATTTGGACAAAATGAACTGAACAGTATTGCTAGTATTTTGAACAGTGGCAACAAAATCAATGCAAATTCCACCTTTTAGAGCATCACCACTTTCATTTCCATAGCAGACACCATTGATGCAGCATCGCCTGAAAACCATCATATTTTCAGTAAGTGTTCCTGTTTTATCAGTTAAAATATACTCCACTTGACCGAGGTCTTCATTTATCCCAGTACTGCAAACACCAAATTGCAAGTCATTTTTGGATAAAATAGAAATGTCAATAAAGGACACTGAAAACCAAACTATCTGCATATGTGGGAACTTTGCATCTAAGCTTCTTTGTCCAGCATCAATTATAAAATTATCAGGCTTAAAATGTACTTGTATATGAGGCAGAATGACTTACTTTGCTGCATGTGCCGGAGTATCACTCTTTTCATCATACATTTGCACATCCCAATCAATGAACTTTGCATATAAACTCTTCACTAGATCTAAAGATACCTGTAATATATTCGAAATTGCACACCTTCAAGATGGAGGAAAGAGCAAAGCAAAGACAACAATGCAATGAAGACCACAAAAATGAGAAACATGTGTGCACTGGATGAAGACCATAAAAATGAGAAACATGTGTGCACTGTGCAAGGATTGAGAAAATACAAGAAGTAAATCCAGTGCTTCAAAGGTAAATCCAGTGCTTCAAACATATACGGCAAAAATAATGGGCACAATATGCAAAGGAAAAGGAAACTCTTCCTCATGACAGGAAATCAACTACACATAAAAGCACATATGAATGATAACACAAACCTCACACGATATTCATATTTTCTCTAGCAAATTTTTTTTCTGCAGTAGACAGCCCAATTTCTCACAGAAATGCAAATTACTTCACGTTTAGAACATTCTTTTGTAAACCACCCTTTCCTTTATGGCAACAATTTTTATGTCACAAAAGCCTTACTTTATAAAGATCTAACTTTTTTAAGCATTGCTCCAGTCTCTTTTGTAAAGTATTATTGCAGTTAAGGACACTAATAAGATATGTGAATTTCCCAATTATGGACCACATTTGCTTGGTCCAAAACGTCAATAATACTAATTTGTTTGTGATTCATCTGCAAGATTCTATACACAAAGATATGTGAAATTTGATTTATCTCCATGAAACAATTGGCTGGATGGGTTTGAGATCTAGAAGACAATGGAGGCGAATAAAATGTCCGAAATAGAAGGAAAGTTCAGACCCCAAACTACAACTTGTCAGCCAAATAACAAGAACAAAGACGTGTTAAAATATTTTCTTACACTATTAAATGGGGTATGAAATAAAATTTCATACATGAAGCATAAAATATGTAGCTAAAACTAGCAGAAAGCATCAGATCCTATAATCCAAACATTCCTGGGAACATTAAAGGTATATTAGCACTCAATATGTTTCCCCTTCTATAAGACAGTCATCTTTTCTTGCCTCTTAAGTGCCATTTTCAGCTCATATTTATTGCTAGTCTTAATGCTGATTTGTTAAACTAAATTAGATCTTTATATGCTGATTTAGATATTATTTTACTGCTGTCATAATTACTGCATAATAGGGACAGCAAGCTTAACTTGCTGATCCAACTAACACCATACATTGCAAGTGGGATTTTCTCGTGTCTCGGGCAGGTACAATCATCCGAAGAAGTACTACACATTTGAGGCAACATTTGTTTGGTTTACAAGGCATCTCCTTCCCCTTTTCACTCCACTTAGACTTGACTTCTAGGGGTTTTAACTTTTACTTTCATCTCCATCCATCTCCATCTCTTTCCCCCTAGGGTCACCGGGATCACCTCCCTAGAGTGACCTAGTCACCCTTGAAGTGCGGGACCTACATCGAGGTGACATTGGGTGTAGTGTTCCTTAGTTGTAGCACTCGCTTTTGTGGTTGGGTCGGGCTTTGCCCAACCTACAACTTGTGCTATAACACCTCCTATTACCACCTGAACTAGCAACCTTGTCAAAAATCCCAACACAAGTGCTAACTGGGGCAACAAAATGGGAAGTGCACCATTGTCACCTAAGTACACTTTAAGCCAACTCCTAGAAGCCACGGGGGTATCCCTATTTGAATAAGTAAGCCTCTTCAAGTGAATCATAACCATGCAAACACATGACTTACTTTAATGAATCCACAATATATGTAACAAGACCATGCACAAGGATTCCAATAAGTGATTGCAATGTTTCTAAAGATATACAACTAGAAACAATAGCATGAACTACAATTATATCCACTTCAAAGAAAATACCAACAAAGAAAAGAGGATCTTGCAGTTTGCTACCAACCTTGTCCAAATAAGGATTAGAGATGCCTAGATTTGGTTTAGGTAGATGGTTATGTATAGGACACCATTTCTACATGACACTCACATCAAAACATATTCAAATTACCAATAGTTTGTAATTATACAAAAGAATTACCAACCAGAACCATAGCTTCATGAGGTAAGATCATCTCAATCATCATAGATCTCCAAGAGGGTGTCCCTCCTCTAGATCTTCTACACAGCAACCATAATGACATCATAAGCTTCAAGAGGCAAGATCATCTCAATCATCATAGATCTCTAAGAGGTTGTCCTTCTTTTAGTCTTTAGAGCTTCTAGACAACAACCATAACAACATCATAGATTCTCTTGACAAGCCATTACCCAACAACTAGAGTAACCTCCAATAGGCTTGCATTAGTACCTTCTTTACTGCATTTAGTCAGCCTTGGATGCTAGGAAATGTACTTCTTCCTCCCCAGGCTCTACTTCATAGATACTCAGGATTATGGGAGACTTCTTCATTTTGACAAGCTTCTTACCGAGAAACACAAGATTCCAACGAGAGACTTTCATTCTTCATCCCAACTTATCACTCTTAGTTATCCATTTGCAGCTGCACTTCCTTTGGTATTTTTGTATTATTTATTATTATATACAATAGGGTTGTGTTGATTTACAAACTCCCTATAATATATTTTGCACGTGATATACTTTTGCAATCCCTACTAACCATTTCTAGTAATCCATGGATGCAGGCTCTACTTCATAGATATTCAGGATTATGGGAGACTTCTTCATTTTGACAAGCTTCTTACCGGGAAACACAAGATTCCAACAAGAGACTTTCATTCTTCATCCCGACTTATCACTCTTAGTTATCCGTTTGCAGCTGCACTTCCTTTGGTATTTTTGTATTATTTATTATTATATAGCATAGGGTTGTGTTGATTTACACACTCCCTATAATATATTTTCCACATGATATACTTTTGCAATCCCTGCTAACCATTTCTAGTAATCCATGGATGTAGTGAATTTTCTTTCTTCCTTTCATTCTTCCTTCTCTCACTGGCTCAAATAGATTCAAAATAGGCTCAAAGATCCTTCATTGCAATTATCTTCTCTAAGCTTCAATATGTTATTGACTTTACTCAATACTCCTACCAATAAAATTTAAATCTTGAGTTTGAAAGAGCAAGGAACCAACAGACAAAGGTTTCTAAACAAAACACTATACATATGGATTCTCAATCATTCAGCTGACCCACTGCTGAAATGTTAAGTTCAGAAAATGACTAGATATGATTGAAATCAGAGAGAGAAGAAGATCACAGTTGGATCTTTTAAGGGCACCTATGTTACACCAGGTTTCATGGATGAGGCGATGGATGAATAGGGGAATGGGCTTCAGCAACCACTAGAAGGTACCCCCCAAATTTCCAAGGGGTGGCAGGATAGGTACCAAAAAAATATTAACATAAGATTATAATATAACTCAATAACAATAGCACTTCTTAAATAATAGGTCCAATGGGCCTTGTCTGAGAGGAGATTACAACCCAGGGAAAAGAAAGCATACATAAATGGTACAAGAACCTACCAAAATGGGAGTCAAAAATGTTGTTACCATTAGTTCCTATTAAAAAGCATACTACATAGTTTTTCAGCACACACTGCACAGATAATATTTGTTATGGTCTGAATGTCAAACCAGCGAGTGAATATTTTATTTTTGGAGAATTGAGGCCACATGGCCAGCAATTGGGACAAAGGATGTCCAGACTCCATACATCCCTAAAGCCATCAAGGGATGTTTGGATGTCATTCCTACAAAGGAGACATCTAATGTATGTCTCCCTCTTTAGGGGGCAACGTCTAGGGGATGTGGGGAACGTTCACCATATCCCCGAGTATGTCAAATGGGAACGTCACCCTACAGTCTCCAAGTTCCCAAGGACAGGGAGCACATTCCCCATGGGTGGGGACAGGCCCTTGTGCATTCTCAAACGTTCTTTCAAAACAGTTCAACATCATACAGTAATAGGAGAGAATTTTCTAAATGGCAAAAATGCATCAGTCTGAAGAACATTGTTTCTTTCAAATGAGGGATGAGGAATTACCTACCCATTTCAATTTGACAAGTATGTGATTTCAAACATTCACCTTGGAGCAATCAAACTAAGACAATATGGCAATACCGTTGGACTTCTCAGTCTTATTCTTTATCTTATTCAATTGCAAGGGTTTTTGCAGCAATAGATTTCCCAGTAAGCACTTACATCAGCACTAATAACTTCCTTGACATGATAATATCTAATACAATTGATTGAAAAATCTTTATTTTCCTAAAATAAGTCTCTTCTTCAATATTTGCAACTGTACCTTTTCAAGAAAATCAACAATATATAAGGTTAGAACAGATATAATATCGCTGCTATTTGTATGTATACTGCTAAACAAGAAAAAGATATCCTTAGCAACTTCACATATCATGCCATCAAAAGAGATCCAAAGTGGAATCACAAGTCATAATTAATATATGGGAATTTGAATACGGACCATCAACTAGAGGAATCCTTATTTTCCTACTGAAATGATGAAATAAAGAGGTTGAACTTTTCAGACTAGATGGCAAACCTTAATAGAGATAGGAATCATGATTGAGCAGAGAAGCTCGAAACGCAGTGGAATGACAATAAAGTCATACCAAGGTCCTTCTTTTGGATATTGCACATACCATTTCTGGAAAAGAAACAGAAATATTTGAATCAATGCCTTCCAACAACTGACAAACTCTTAAAACATGATGTTCCTATTAACTATATTTTAAAGAAACTGCACTGGAGAAAGCTTGTTTTCAGCATGGTAAGATGCCATAACATTCTAAGAATAGTATGATTACAAACAACTTAAATAAGTATCTGAAATGAAAGAGAACAATTTTGATCCTTCGGAATTTGAAAGCTAAATATATAACCGAGGACATACAAAAAATGTTCCAACAGCCAGCCATGGAGTGTACCCTCAAATATAAGACCAAAAAATTTTTAAGCCAAAAAGAACAAGACATCCAAAAATTAGACATGCTAATAACATCAGAAATCCATTATTTTCAAATCCATATTCATGCATGGAACCATAGCAATCAAGAAAACATTATGCTAAACACAAATTTTCTTACACAATGACGATCTGTTTCTCAAGAATTGAGGAATCGTTTGACAAACAAAATTAGGAAGGACTGCTCCTCATCTGGGTTAGAAAGTTACAAGAGTATCTTTGGTACACAATTTCTCATTACATTTCTCATATTGTGATAATATATTCTCTAGTTAACTTCCACAAAACTGATGTGTAAAAGACATGGGATGCCACATTAATACATAACTAGTGAAGAAAAGGGATTCCCCAGCAAATACTACAGGTATTCCCCAGTAAATACATAATTTAGTTGATAAATCATAATACCACTTTAGGCTTATAGATCAAAGAATTTTGGGATACATTATGTTTGTTGAGCTAGAAAGTTGAAAAGTTTAGAAAAGGTCATTTAAATTTTAAACTTTTAGAAGCATATGCACCCTTATTGGGATGAATGAGCCTCCCAAACAATAAAGTCTCCATTCTTCTCCTCGTCTCTCTCCTTTTTGTGTGCGCATCCTCTGAAATTTGATATTCATATGGTAAATTTATGGTTGTTCATGTTAAAGTCTCCTAACCCAGCACCTGGCAGTTAATTCCTAGCAAACCCTTGCTTCAATAAATTTATTAAGCAGATTTAACTGAATAAAAGCACGGCTGAATTATTAATGGAACATTACAGCAGAAGCATAAATAAGGAAACCATACACAAAGTACACACAATTTCTAGGTAAAATACCCCTGGAAAAACCCCCAAGGGAAAACCGGTACCTTGTTGATTTTATTACAATAAAATCATGGGCTGCCATCCTAGGATAATGGCCCACCTAAGAAAAATAAAAATCAGCAAATAACCTAGCCTGACACACCTGGATGCTATTCCTTTGCTGCCCTTTTGCTCCTTTCCTCAGACCCTGCCCTTGCACACTTGGAAGAATGTCCTTCTCCACCCAAACAATGAGATATCACTCACTCATTCTATGTGTGTCTACTCCTCTCACATAGGCTTCCTTTTATAATTTTGAGTTTACCCTAAATCCAAAACCCTAGATCTCCAAAGTGATCAATGGTTGAGATTAGATCTCACCTTCACTTTATGATCTAATGGCTAGGATTTAATTTAACTCACTAATGCCAAATATTTAGGCATTTGACTTAAATTAAACTCCATTAATTACAAAAGTACATTCACTTTAATAATCACTTTATTAAAGTGAATCTCCTAAGTCCTAAGAGGCATTAAGGACGACTTCCACATGTTAAACACAAAACCGATGTGGAAGTACCTGTTCGATGCTACAAACATCAATACTCCCTCTTAGTGAGGAAGGTACTTCTCGAAGAGCCACCTGGAATTGGTTCTTCCTCCGACCCTAGCTCCCTGAACACTGGAAGTCACAGAATCGATGACGCTACATATCAATGCCACAAAGTTTGGAAACTTTTTCAAAGGCATGCTCTTCCTCAATGTGCTCCTAGAAGCCTCCTGCTCCTGGGCATCCATCAATGTCATCCCGTACCAACTCGGTCTCCTGACAGAACTAGAAGGGGCTAACTCCCTCTTCCCATATGAAGGTTGACTCCCAACACTAGAAATCTATAAACTCTGCCCACCCTTCAGTTGCTCACCCTTCGGAGCCTTATGCTCCTCGTCCTCCGCCACTGACACCAATCCATGATCCAAGATCCCCTTGGATCCTCTTACAAGCTAGCCTTGCAACCTATATACCCTGCCCTCTCTGACACCAATGCTGACTATTGTGCCAGGGCTATCTACCTCTGAACACATGAACACTTGTCCTTTCTAGAACAAGACTACATAACCCTTGTCCTCCAAAGCTAAGACCGAGAGCAAATTCATCCTCAACACTAGGACATACAACACATCTGCCACCTCTAGAGAACCTCTTGACTCTAGTTGGAACCTGACTACCCCAACTCCTTCTACACCACACTTGGCATGGGAACAAGATCCACATGTAGATCTGAGTCCATCTCTGACCAACTGGTGAAAAATTCATGTGTCCATGTCATATGATGAGAAGCCCCACTATCCACGAACCAAGCACTACAGGAATTTGTGCCAAAGAGATAAGAGACTAACGAGAACTCCTTCTCAAACTTCTCAGCAAACTCCTTTCCTTGAGCTTCTGCAACTGTTGCTACCTACAAAGGCCGACTCTTCCCTTTCTTCTTGTTCAGACACTGTGAAGCATAATGGTCACTCTTGTGGCATGCAAAGCATTTCACTCTGCTCAGATCCTTCTTCTTCTCAGCCTGTGAAGTTGTTGACTCTCCACCTGTATTTCCCCTGCTTCTTTCTTGACTGGCAAGGGCCAAATTCTCATCATCACCAACTTGTTGACCTGCTAGAGATTCCTCTTAAAACTCCTCTCGAATGAAATCATCTCATAGCCTGTCAAAATCGGGAATTTTCTCCTGTGCAACGATTCCCTTGACGAATGGAGCCCATGGCTTAGAAAAAACATTTAGGGTCGTCCTCACCAACTCCTCATCTGACACGACTTCCCCGACAGCAACCAACTAATCACGTACCTAAGTGATCTTTGTCAGATAATTGGTCACTATATATAACTTGGTCATCTTGGTATCTATGAGCTTCTCCCTCAGCACCATCTTCCTATTTGCATTTTTGCTCTGAAAGACATTCGTCAGAGCTACAAACATTCCCTAGCTGACTTCTTCTTGGATATGTGAGGGATCAAATGATCCTTCACCGCATCTAAGATGATCCTCCTAGCTTTAACGTCCTTCAACTCATGGGCGGCCAGAGCCTTTGGATCTTGCGCTGGGGTTACCTTTATGTTAGCAAACTCCCACAAACTATTCTCCATGAGAACCAGTGTGACCCTTGCCTTCCAAGGCACGAAGTTCGATGCACCGTCTAGCTTGTCCTCAAACATACTACAGCCATCTCCAAATCAAAAAAAATTATGAGAACACAAACTGTTGAAAATATGTGCCTAGTCCTTCAGGCACGAAAATTGAAGATGATCTCTAGCTGCCCAGGACCCACTGCCCAGACACTGTTGCCCGTTGCCCGAGACCCACTGCCCGAACTCTGTTTCCCTAGAGCCCTAATTTGCTAGCACTCTAAGGTTTTGACCTAGTTATCTTTGCCTAAGTTTTTCCCATAAGAAGCCTAAGGAGACCAAGGTGTTAGGGCCTAGAATTGCCTACACCCTAGTATCTTGTTTCTTTAGGAAAATGCATAGGGGGACTTAAGTTACTACTTCTCCTACACATTCTCCCTCTTGACTTTTGCGCACTATCAAAATTGATTTGCAGCCTTAGAAGGAGCCTCCACTTGACTCCATAAGCCCTAGAAGGCACTAATTCTCGTCTCTCTCTTATTGAAGGATTGATCAAACAAGCACTCAAACCTTCTTCCTTGAATCTTTTGCTAACTTTTACTAACCCTAAACTAGACTAATTCCTTAGCTAACTTGTTGTTGTTGCAAATCATTGCTACAGCCATACTAATTCATGCTAATTTGTTGCATTCACCTACATAACTTGCACTTAGCTCACTCAGAAATTGCTTGTGACAATTGCCAATCAATCTACTAGATAAATGCTAAGTTTACATGGTGTTTCCTTGCAATTTTGAGCACTAGAATTTGTTGTTGTTACAAAAGATTGCTACAGCCATCTAACTGCAACAAATTCTCTGCAAAAGTGACATTATTGCTATCTAGACATTGCCAAATTTGCTTGCGACAATTAATTATCATTCAGCATAGTTAAAGCTACATTTTCTTGTCTTTTTCAAGCAATTTCAACTTTCAAGGCACTATTTTTGTGGCTATTACAAAATACTTATTGTTGTTGTAAACTGTTACATTGCTGCAACTTTATATCAGCTAGCCCATTTTTTGAAGGTTCATGGTCTTAAGAAGCACTAACATCATATTTTGTACTTGAAAGCTGCCATATTTTCTTTGTTGTCTTGTTCTAGGCAGGTACACTCCATTTTTACCGTTGCTTCATTCCTTAAAGACCTTAAGAACCTTTTGACTTGAGTGACCAGTGAGAGGGGGGTTTTCTTGCATCCTTGCCTTAGTCTTATCAGCCCTTTAGGTCACTAGGGACGTCTCCCCTAGGGTAACTTTGATATATTCCTAAATAGAAAGGGGTTTCGTATTAAGGTGACAGTGATAGGTCACCCCCTGTTACGCCAATCTTGCATTCACTTGCCTTGGGCTTTGGGCAAGTACAGATTGTGCGATAACATGGCTGACGACTACCTCTGGCCTGCATCCTGCTGCTACCTCACCCTGCCTCTACCTAGCAGTTGTAGCTGCTTCTTGTGCCCATGGCTACTACTGCAGTGCACGTCTTCCAACCGACAGCTCCTTACAAGCCTTCTTTAGCCTACAACCTTTCATCCAACAGCTCCCAGGACCGACTGCAGCAGTTGTTGGCGGTTGCCCCACCCACTCCCTCAACACATCTGCCTCTTACACCACATGCTTGCGCACTCCAACGGACTGCTACCACCTGCGGTCTGTCAATCCAGCAATGTTCGCGCAATTGTACGATGGCTTTGCAGTTCGTACATACGTTGTCTTACGATCTGTACGATAGTTGTACGGTGTACTCTTTTCTTTTTTTCTTTTCTGTAAATCCCGATCTGTGCACAACCAGGTTCCTCATTTCAGAGATCATGATCTGTGCACAACCAGGTTCCTCATTTTAGAGATCACGCTCTGATACCATGTTAAATTCTCCTAACCCAACACCTGACAGTTAATTCCTAGCAAACCCTTGCTTCAATAAATTTATTCAGCAGATTTAACTGAATAAAAGCACGGCTGAGTTATTAACGGAACATTACAACGTAAGCATAAATAAGGAAACCATACACAAAGTAAACAAATAATTTTTTGGGTAAAATACCCCTAGAAAAAATCCCAAGGGAAAACCAGTACCTTGTTGATTTTATTAGAATAAAATCTTGGGCTCCTATCCTGGGATAATGGCCCACCAGAGGAAAATACAAATCAACAAATAGCATAGCCTAACACACTTGGCTGCTATTCCTTTGTTGCCCCTTTGCTCCTTTCCTCGAACCCTATCCTTGCACACTTGGATGAATTTCCTTCTCCACCCAATCAATGAGATCTCACTCCCTCATTTCGTGTGTGTCTACTCTTCTCACATAGGCTGCCTTTTATAATCTTGAGTTTACCCTAAATCCAAAACCCTAGATCTCCAAAGTGATCAAAGGTTGAGATTAGATCTTACCTTCACTTTATGATCTAATGGCTAGGATTTAATTTAACTCGTTGATGCCAAATACTTAGGCATTTGACTTAAATTAAATTTCAATAGTTACAAAAGTATATTCACTTTAATAATCACTTTATTAAAGTGAATCTCCTAAGTCATGAGAGGCATTAAGGACGACTTCTACATGTTAGACACAAAACTGATGTGGAAGTACCTATCTAATGCTACAAACATCAACAGTTCAAAGTTATGGGTTGAGGTTCTGAACGATTTGGTAGTTTCTCTAACAGACAGGTACCCATCAATCCCTTTTGTTGATGATTACAGCTGCGTGAGACATCCTCCAGGACACAAACTGAGTGAGTCGGCCTAAGAGAGGGCCCATGAGTTGGGTGTGCCCATGAGATGGGTGTGTGGTTCCTCTCTGAGACAGAAATGGAACATTGAGCCCCTATGTGAGGTGGTGAAGCCCATGAGTTGGGTGTGTGGTTCCTCTCTGAGACAGAGATGGAATGTTGTGTGCCCCTGTGTAGGCAAGCCCATGAGCTGGGTATGTGGTTCCTCTTTGAGACAGAGATGGAATGTTGTGTGCCCCTGTGTGGAGAAGCCCATGAGTTGGGTGTATCGTTCTGAGACAGAGATGAAACGATGTATTGGCCTCCTCTGTGCAGAGAGTTGAGATGATGTGATACTCCAAATGATTCTTCTGTGTAACGCAGTAAGAAAGAGATATGTTGAGTTGGACGTGCCTGTGGCTGAGCACAGGTGAACGTGATCCTAGTGGTAATGATGTATTGGCCTCCTCTATGCAAAGAGTTGAGATGATGTTAAGTTGCACGAAACGGGGAAACGATACGAAGTTTTCGAAACAGGTACGATACGAAACAGGCCCTCAAAAAATGGAAACGTTATAAAAAAAATAAAATATATATATATATAGTTTTAAAAAAAATAAAGCATTATATTGCAAGAAAAACATAATGATACACATAAATGACATTTTAGAAGGAAAACCATGTCCATATTAACTCCCATAGATGATGAATATCATTCATTACATGATGCAAGTAGCAAAATCCAAAATTAGCCTTTATAGATGAGGCTTTACATGCAAAATCAGCGTTTATAAATGAGGTTGTATGTGTTGAAAATGAAAAAAAACATGAGTTAAAGGAAACTACAATTACATATCAATAATCATACTGATCCTCATCCTCATCATCAAAAATAGAACAAGATGCATGTTCAGTAGAACTAGAGCCTCGATGGGAAGAAGAGGCAACTTGAATTCCACTTCCACTTGCATCATCATCAATATCAAGAGCAGAAAGAGAGAGCTCTAAGTCAGGGTTTTCTGCATCCACATCCCACTCTTTATGAGGTCCACTTGTATATTCTTCACCCTTGCGAGACACAAGGCGAAGGTTTGAATGCACATGTACAAGATCCCCAGCCTTCTGCGATCCCAACCTGTTGCGCTTCAATGAATGAATGAAACCATAGGTGCTCCAATTCCTTTCTGCTAATGAAGAGACTGCCACTTGTGATAGAATACGAGTGGCAAGGCTTTGCAAATATACACCATTTGCCCCATGACAAGTCCACCATTTAATCGGGTCCATGGTGCTTCTCTCCTCCAAAGATGACATGTCTGCAAAATCCTCTAATCCAGCAGCAA